>JAULCA010436609.1:0-10988 GCA_032360845.1 Crassadoma gigantea | reverse complement strand
GATATTTACCGACAGTTTAATAATAATGGTCATCTTACTCTAGAAACCGTGGTATTTACCAACAGTTTAATAATAATAATGGTCATCTTACTCTAGAGACCGTGGTATTTACAAACAGTTTAACAATAATGGTCATCTTACTCTAGAAACCGTGATATTTGCCAACATTTTAACAATAATGGTCATCTTACTCAAGAAACCGTGGTATTTGCCAACAGTTTAACAACAATACTGGTCATCTTACTCTAGAAACCGTGGTATTTGCCAACAGTTTAACAATAATGGTTATCTTACCCTAGAAAGCGTGATATTTGCCACCGTGAAACAGAAAATCCCTTTAATTTAAATCCGTTACGCCAATCTAGCGAAAAAAATGTCACACGTGTTCCATCCGCACATAGTACTAGCAGCACTGTTACACAAGCGAATTCGTAATTTAACTCCATTTATGGTGCAACACTTCATATCAACAACATGATTATCTACACAAGTAATCCTATGTAAAGGCATTATAGTTGGTAATGTATGTCTCTGTAGATCACGTCCTATGTATCGGATTAAGCTTACAGCTTGACAGTGACGCACCTGTTTTGTAACTATTGACAAGCAGTTTTTTTGTGCGAAATGTAAACTTTTACTTGATTGACTAATGGAACTATTTTGGTATTAAGCAGTTCATTATCGGAAATGAATAATATTTGTGTGATATTTTTATACACTTATTAGTGAAGTTACACTTTGAGTTAACAAAAAAGATTGGAACTGTATTGTAACTGCGCCTTGACATTTCCGAAGGAAGTAAATATAGTTCTCATGAATTGATATTTTCCTGCGCGACATAGCGGATGCACCGCTTCAGTTCAAAAAGGTAAACAAATGGCGCTTTGCTTCGTTTGACTTGAATGTCAGCTACTGTTAAATAGTTGCAGGATAAACAGAATACATGGTTTGTATCTTTCAATACAAGGTTTATTTTTGGCGAGGGTTGGAAAAGCCAAAAATAACTTGTATTTTAAGATATTAACCATGTATTCTCTATAACGTGACGAGTTTATCATTGCTACACTTTAACCTTATACGTGTGATTTTCTGGAGGATAGTTGACGTATACATAACTTACCAAATCAATTTAGACCCCTTTCACATTCTAGTGTGACTGAAGTTTTAATCACAATGTCTTGGGTTGCTCAAAACGCTATGCTTTCCTTAATTTAACAAAAAATGAGTACTTTAGACAATCCGTGAAACGCTTATCATAATGGAAATTTTATTTGTTTAAGTTTTGTTGATGTTGTTAACATCTCGGGCCGGCCGTTGTTTATTTTTCTAGTTTGGGTTCCCGATTTGCCCTTTCGATGAGCTGTTTTCTTACAATACACTTCATCTGTATTTTCAAATCATGTATTTCCTGGATTTACAAGGTTAACATATCTAAATTTGAAGTGTAACAACAACAATGATTCGGTTCTGATAACCTGACATATCTAGTAGGAAGCAGGTTTCACTGGCGATTTCGAGAACCTAACAAAACTAGAATATCTAGATATTGAAGATCACACAGGAGTTTGTGTGTTACAGTACCTATCTTACGATCGAACTTTTTTGAAAATCGTATCCTCTATTCAAAATCTCAATTTATCATCCTGTAAAATGGGTAGCATTGAAATAAGAACCTTATGACCGGCTAACCTTAAGCATTATTTCTAATTTGAGTGCTGACCTGCAAGTTGTACCAATCCACACTTAAGATATCACCAAGCTACACTGTGACTATAGACCAGGAATCGTTTATACGTGCAAGATATAGACAAATTAAGCAATCATGCTTATTTGACAAAAATGTACATCGACAGTAATAGATTATCGTTACCCGAGTTCGGCGTGATTCCAAAATTGCCAAAATGTTTACGGCTTCTCTCTGTAAAGGACAACAGCCTTACGTATTGGAACTATATTTTGAATTAGCCAGCCCTATAAATTTAGAGTTTTTTGACGGAAGTAACCAGTTCTCCCATGAACCTTTCACCGGGTCGAAGGACCGCAACAATTGGCGGGCACTTCCATCCTCAAGTGACGATGACTCATATACAGATAAGAACGCTGTTCTCCTGGAAAGTTTCAAATTTACAAAAGGTAAAATATATCGATGGATCAAACAATGATTCTGCGTTTATATAAGATGAATTCTTTAACGAATGCTCGAGCGTAGAAGCCCTCATTTTACACGCTGGTCTGCTGGGGAATGTTTTACATAAGGATACGAATGGAAATATTTTCAGACATCTCACACATTGAAAAGTGTTAGATTTTTCCTGGAATCGTATACAAGCAGTTCCGAAACTTTTGCCTAAGAATCAAAACGAAATCCAAATACTGAACATCAGAAATAATAATGAACTTAACACGTTCGACCTGCAGCTCAAACACATGACAAATATTTAAATATATCTTACAATCAACTTCATCAATTGAGCGCGTTCGGTCGCGTTCAGATAGATAGCCTAAAGCGTTCAAATCTGACAGTGAACTTGTATGAAAATAAACTTCAGCGTTCGTGTGAAACACTGGACTTTGTAGATTGGGTAGACGACATTAAAGCAATGTGTCACAACTTCCGGTACTACGATTGTCGATTCCCAGATGACTCAAGTACAACATTGTGAACACCGATTACACCGGATCGATAGCTTGGATAACGTCTGCTATCGTACTTGGCATCACTTTGACCGTCTCAGGAATTGTGTACCGATATCGATGGAAATGAAGATACTTGTATTATATGACAAACACAAGATACAAGGGATACACAGGTTTGGAGACCAACAACGACAAAAGAGATGATTACCCATATGACGCCTTCATATTGTACTGTTAACAAGACGGACGGTTTGTCAGGGGTATATTAGACTTATTAGACCACCTAGAGAGATCAACGTGGTTTCATTCCGGGACAAGACACAGCAGAGAATAGTACTAAAGCCTAACATCAGAGCTGAAAGACAGTGGTAATATTATCTAACAACTATCTCCATTCATAATGATGTATGTACGAATTCAACATGGCTCATATGGAGAGTTTCTACTCAAGGGGAGAGAAGGCTGTTTTACTGTTTGTATTCTATGAAGATATAGCAGCGAAATATAAAATAGATGGCTGAGCTTGTCACAATGTAAGCATTTGACATATCACGTGTTCTTGATTTTTTCCTTTTATATTTCTTCTGTGATAAATTGGCAGAGCCTGTCCTAATGTAAGCATATCACATATCACGTGTGCTTGACTTTTCCGTGTATTTATATTCAGAGATAAAGTGGCTGAGACTTTCTTAAGGTAAGCATATGACATATCATATAATTGACTTTGCCTTGTATATACGTCTTACTTAAATATAAAATGATACAGAAATAAAGTTCTGTCGAATAAGAATATTTGTCCATGGCTTTTTGTGAAAATCATCTTTTTATTATACTAATCATAGGACGGTTTACAAATCTAGAAGAAACTGTTGGCGACTAACCTTGTGCAGTGAAATTTGCTTCGCAGAAATAATTCTACCGACCTCACGTTTGTATATTTATGCTAAATATTGGTATATTAAATATGTTTGCTACTAATACTTGTACGAACAATACTACTCTGTTCGATTCTTAAGCAACTATTTTTCGCAAATCTGAAACCAAATTAATTGACGAAAAACTCTCTGAATATCCCCCTCATCCCCCGCATAAAGTTTGCATATGCTGATCATTCTTATAAAAAAAATAGTTGTTGACCATTTACAGAAAAATTACTCTCATTATAAGGTATCCTGTTTTAGTTTGGTGTCAGGTAATATCTCTTAGCACATGCTATTTAAACAAATGGCTTCGCCATGCGAGCTGTGATATTAAGAAGTCATCAATGCTGATTTCCCTTGTCCCCGTGGCACGTGATCGGTTGGAAGGAAAGTCTTTCCTTAATCTGTCATTGATCACAATTCACTTATAATTATCTATAAATAAAGTCTTGATAAATGAAAACAGCTTGAAACTAGCTTCGCGACTTCATAAAGTTGATGATGTAGAAGGAAATCCCCTCCCTCATCCCCCCTAAACGGATTAGAATTTAGCACTTATGTTGTTTCAGTGGACTCTCCCGAAAGGAAACCCTTGCTGTTTTAGACGAGCCTATCTCAAGGAAATCTTTGTCAGCAAAGTCGCTGTAGTTGGTACAGTCCGCTATGGCGCTGTTGGAAACCTGTGTGAAGTAACACACATTTGCATATTTAATGGTGTTTATATTAACGTGATTATTATTTTTCTAATAGTATGTTATCACCTCAATTGTATATATGGCTACATCATTGATAACTAGATAGGTTCAGCACAAGTCACTAAATAAAGTAATTTCAAAATGTATTGGATAGCAGATCCTAGAATGGGAACGTGTATTTCAAACCGTTACTAGATAATTTAAAAAATTACACGTAGCAAAAAGAAAGCCAAGGATGGCATACACAAAGTTTTACAATTATTTACAACTAAAGTTTTATGATAATGGAATCGGTGTAGTGTTGAGGGAGTACTTGGCCGTTAATAGATGGTTTACTATTTCATATAACGATTGGTGTATATGCCACACCTACCTTTTGGATTTGTATATACTGGTTATGTCACACCTATATTTTGAATTGGTGTATACTGGTATACATGTATGTCACCCTTACATTTTGGATTGGTGTATACTGGTATATGCCATACTTACTTTAAGATTGGTGTATATTGGTGTATGCCATACGTACCTTTTGGATTGGTGTATATTGGGCGTGATGATGGGGCACGGCTGGGTTGTTTTTCCTTGTATTGTATGCCATAAGGTAAGCCCACCTCCTATCAGGACTCTCGTTAGCAGCACTACAGTGCAGCAGATTGCAGTGAAAAAATAAGGCGTCACCTAAGAAAGTCACAAAGGTAAATGAAACAATGAAAATATTATATCCTTATTAGCTCTTTTACACTTGAATTTACTCTGACTTTTAAATCACTTACGTTTCATAACATCGTCAAATGAAATTAATACGAAATATGCTTCTTGTTCGTTTGAAAAGGGTGGGTTTCTAAAATGGCCCCTCGTTTGTTTTGAATTTTCTTTTGATGGTGTGTTGCCCCAACCGTTGTAGCAAGTGTAAAATAAATAATAGAACAACAAAAATAAAGCAGTAGAGCTAATAAAGAAATAGGAAGGGGGCAGGCTCATATGTAAAATTAGCACTACTAGAGACAGTCCCTTTGTAAGAATGTCCACAATAACGAGTGAACTAAACCCATGCACGTTAAATAAAGGGTCAGGAGTTAAGCATGAAACCGAAAGCAGTTATGTATTAAAAAGACAGCACACATTAGTAAAGAAGGAGGACAATTCCCTCCCACTAAATATATGTTATTCTGTCATTGCTCAATGTAACAGTGTAGTTTCTACGCTTCAACCTTACCTGACTCCATCTCTACAAAAGCGGGTGGACACACATTCTTTATGACCTCCACTCTGTCCACATTAGCTGCAGTTTGACCGCTGCTCATATCGTGGTCAATCCGGCCGCATCTGTGAGACCCAGGCAATATCTGCAAATTCAATCACAATCGTGTCGTTTACAGGTTTAGATAAATAATTATACAAGAGAAACCAGTTCCAAAATAAGCCAAACGTGTTACCATATTATAACAATATGAATAACCCTCATTAAAAAGTTAAAAGAGTAGTTCACGTAAAGACGGTCGTTTCCAACATCGAATTTGTCTTCCTTCTGTTTCGACAACATAGAGTGCGTTTTTATTAAGATAAAAAGCACTAGTGGCTATTTGCATGTAATGTAATACCTGTGTTTCATTTGTATAACGTATTGTCATACCTGTAGTTTATTTGATGTCATACCTGTGGTTAGTGTGTTTTCATACCTGCAAGCATCCGTTTGATTTACAACATTTGTCAATAGCCACAAAAACCGTCATCATATCGGGAAACAAACAAGTGTTCTTATACCAGTATCTGGAAACAATGTATAGAATAGCTTGAGATACGAATAATCAATACAAATGTCATTATTATTTGTATTAACACTTCAGATACAATTCAGACACTATTTAAACCAGTGTTTCAAATTCAGAACAAAGGGACTTGCAGTTTGTTTTGTCTGTAGTATCGGTGGCACGCGAACGAGCCCCATGACAAAGATTTACCCGTAGTCTTGGTGCCACACGAACGAGCCCCCTGACAAAGGATCCTCATACGTCAGTTTTGCATGGTAGTGATACACCTCATCTCCCAATAACTGAGGAAGCAAAATACATTATTAATATTTTTTTTACAGCTCTAACATTAACTTTACTCTTATTATTTGTGATTCAAGAAATCTTTGAAAACAAATTATCATTAATACTATTTCGTCAAATCATAATAGCAGTGAGTCCTATTAAATATAAACATAATATACTTAAAAGTATAAAAAAACTATTAGATAAATTAATTTATTTTGTTTGTTACACCTGATCATTCTAATTTTAACATGTTTATTTTTGCAAGTACACCATTTACTTTTCGTGAAAACGATGACCCAAAAATTGCATCTACATCTTCTCTTTATGAAGAATATGTGTGGCAAAGAAAATAACCGATTCTGAGGAGTTCATCAGCGACCTTGGGCAGCGCTTAAATGACCTTGAGCAGCATGGCCTTAAAAACTCCATCCGGATTCATGGACTACCCGATCCTTCCGAACGAGAGTCAGGGGAGGATTTTGTTAGTAAGGTCGTGGACTTTGTCAATAATCGTCTGAAAGTGTCCCTACGATCAGACGACATTGACATCGCACATAGACTGGGGAGGTTTGACAACACCAAGAAGAGATGCGTGATTGTAAAGCTTACGCATCGACGGAAGTTACAGGAAATCATCAAGGCTCGTAGGACACTGAAGGGATACGGATTCACAGTATTCGAGGACCTCACGTAAGCTAACCAACAAAGACTCAAGGATGCTTACGTCTATGACGGTGTGCAAAACTCGTATTGTGTAGACCAGTGCGTTTTCTAAGTTATTATCTAAATTTTGTGTATTTTCGTTGTGATTTTTTTGTGTGGTTTTTAATGGGGTTTTTCTTCTAATTCGTTGATATCAGAATCACTATTTTTCTTGTGAAGGTAAGTTTCTCGATATGAAAATATACTCCATATCTTGAAGATATGCATTATTATTAAAAAAAATGTACTTCCCCCAAACGGAACATGTACTTTTCGAGGTATGGTACCGGTCTTTCTGAGTTTCACGATAGCTTCATTCATATTAAAATCTTTTAATCATATTGTTAACACTACTTGTATCTTTCCCGCGAGAGTCCCTCTTGGAACTATCACTTACATATATGAGAATGTTGATTTTTTTGTGTAACGGTAAACCTAGCTGTTGATTCATGATTTTTGTACCTAACGTTCCTGCATATTTTCCTCAGTACTGTGCGCGTATAAAATGTTCCTTTGGTGCTGTTTATTTATTTAATTATTTTATTCATTTATTATCTTATTCTTTAAATTGGAGAGACGATTTCGGATTTACAGATTCGGATCTTTTATGTATGACTATATTGTGCAGACTTCTGGTGTAATTTCCGGCGTAATCCACGGCCAAATACGCAGTGTGTGAATGTTTTCTGTTTGAAGCGTGAGTATGTAAGTTGTAATCGACTTTAGACCTCAAAAATATGATTTTAGATGATACTTTCTTCTTTCTTTTATTTTTCTCTTTCCTGACTGGGATGCCAGACTAACTATTAGTAAAACATCACGTGTACGACAGCGGTGTAATATGAATGACATAACATTGTTATCAGCAAATTGCCAGGGATTGTGCGATAAAATGAAAACGAAATACGTTATCTCATGCATGAAGGAAAAAGATATAACATTTATTGTTTACAAGATACACATTTTGTTGAGGAAAATGAACATGTTATTAGAAATGAATGGGGGGTTGATCGATATTTTAATTTCTTTAGGTCAAATGCTAGGTGTGTTGCTATTATGTTGCACCATAGTTTTAAGGGGGGGGGGGGAACAATTCTGGAAATTTCTTAGCGCTTGATACTGTAACTGAAGTAGGAGAAGGACCCCAATAAAACCCATTTGATTAGACTACTTTCTTGTTTCTGAATCTCTTTAAACTAGTATTCAAGGGTCAAGTATTTAGGCAGGGTACAGAACTGATCACTCTTATCCTATATTGACATTTAAAATTAATGATTTTAGAAATTTCGTCTCTAAAATTATACCAAAAATACAAAAGGACGACGGAGATTTTATTGTTAAGCAGGAGGATATACTGATTAAAGTTAAGAATTTTTATGAAAGCCTGTATAAGGAGAATAAGAACTTGGTAAATGTTGATCTTAATAACGTCTTAACAATTGTAATGTTCCTAAGCTGACAAATATCGAAACTACAGAGCTTGATTTAACTGGCTATATTGTTTAAAAGATAATGTTAACAGGACACATGTTATTTGGATTGGTAGTATGAGATTTAGTGATGTCAGCGTTTTACCAGAAATGAACCTAGATTGGGGAATGGAAAAATTCACTTTATTGCGAATTGAGTTCAGCTTGAATTTACATCAGATACCGAAGCTTAATTATGACAAAAAACTCATTAAACTGAAAGCCCTAATTAGAACTTGGAGTAGAAGGTCATTGACACCTATTGGGAAAATTCATATAATAAAATCACTTATGCTTCCTCAATTCAACCATCTTTTTATTGCTCTACCTAATCCAGATGCTACTTTTATATCAACTTTGAATTATGTCTTGTTCTAGTATACGTGGGACAGTAAAATCTGACAAAGTAAAGAGGGATGATATTATACAAAACTATGTGGATGGTGGATTGAAAATGGTTAATTTGGAGGCTTTCATTAACTCACTGAAACTGAGTTGGGTCAAGAGACTTCTCCTTAGTGAAGATAAATGGCAGTGTATTTTAAGTCTATTGTAGATATTAACCTACTTGTTAATGTTGGAGATGACTTTTTACAAATGTGTAATGATAGATGCAAGAACCAGTTCTGGAAAAATATCCTGAAGGTATGGGATAGACTAAGAAAAGCTGAGAAGGAAAACCCATTTGAATAAGGGAAAGAGGTTACAACACTCCAGTTTGGTAGAAGGTCTGATTTTTACAGAGAGGTACAATAAAGGTATAGCTATAATCAGTGATTTGATCAAGAAGGATAACTCTTTTATCAATTTTCATGAGTTTATAGATTTATTTCAAATAACTTTTGAATGTGTAATGGCTGCAGTAAGACAGTTTTTAGTAGGTTATGACGTGCCTTTTTTTTTAATTTCTTTCCTATATGTTTCAGTAAATTTGGAGAGTTTTATTTTCTCTGCTAAAGGTTCAAAATACTTTTACAGTATACTGGTATATAGAAAATTAATTCCAACTGGACAGGTTAAATGGAATAGGGAACTTGACATCAATGACCAGCACTGGAAACGAATACATCAAACCTCCTTTAGAGTTAATTCTAATACAAAGCTACAATGGCTTCAGTTTGGTATTTCACATCATATACTGAAAACAAATTATTTTTTATTCAAAGTGGGTATCTCAGATAATCATCTATGTACTTTCTGTAATAAAGTTTAAGAAACTATAGTACACTTATTATGGGAATGCAAGGAAATTCAGTCTTTTTTGCAAAATTTTGAATCTCCTTTAGATGCATTGCTAATCCCTTTTCAGTACAATAAGCTCACATTCATATTAGGGTTGTTTACATAATCAGATCAACTTAATAAGAGCGATAAAGAAATACTTTTAATAACTAAGCAATATATTACAGTTCTAGATATAACAATGAAGTGTTGAATGACAACTCTCTTATTTTTAAAATAAATGACTATTACTCTATACAACGTTATATTGCAACTGCTAAAGGGGAGAACCTTTTGCAGATATTTACTACATACTGAGAGAAATGGATGCGGCTGATAGACTTTGTTGACTAATTTTTAAAATTTATTTAAAATACTTTTTATTATATACCCACACATATACTAACTGTTCATGTGTAATATATTTCAAATATGTTATTAATTAGTTCCGTACTCTGGCAATATATTCTGCTGATTCTGTAAAATAATATATTTCTTAGAACTATATGAATACAAGTCAACATCCCTGTCTCTGGTTTCTATCCCTAGAACTCATTTATATAGTAGTTTTGCAACATTTATCTATGTGTATAATTCATTTTCTTGTTTTTTCTTTCTTCTCCTTTCTCATTCTTTCCTTTTCAACAATGCTATATACATGAGATATAGCAATAACAGTTATTTTATCTCTTTGTTCATAGTGTATGCGTGTGTGTGTGTTAGTGAAAGCTTTTACAAGTGGGTATATCTGTTGATGCTTTTTAAATAAAGTGTAGTGTACGCGTTGGTTATGTGATCAAGTGTACATACAATTACATGTACAAAAATCATAACATGATGTTTTTGTCGTAAACTTTATTTACATGTAATAGGATATTCCAAAGAAGATATGTTATTAATATATATGCTGACTTTTCTCATTATGAAATTGAACGAGTAAATGTTGATGCATATTGAAAGAAACGATGATTCAGTTTGATTTAGTGGTAGAGTTGATGACAGTTATATAGGCATGATATCAATGACTGTGATGATCAGAACATTTAAATGGTGATGATAATGATGCTGATGCAAGGATGATGATTATCATGATGATAATTATCACGATGATGAAGATGAGGATGATATGATGATTATTGCAAATGAAGATGATGAGATAGTACTGATGATGAGGATGGTATGATGATCGTGATGGTGATTAGGATGATTTTGTGATGATGATGATGAGGAGGAGGAGGAGGAGGAGGAGGAGGAGGAGGAGGAGGAGGAGGAGGAGGAGGAGGAGGAGGAGGAGGAGGAGGA
>JAULCA010436598.1:0-10989 GCA_032360845.1 Crassadoma gigantea | reverse complement strand
TGTAGACCATAATGGACTCATCCAGATCAATGCATGGTAGAGTCTACTAAAGTTACATAGGGGTGAAAGGGTTAAAGGAAAGATTTTACTGTACTTATAATTACCTTTGGTTAGAAGTAGCGAACAGGCTCACAATGTTACTGATACATAAACGCTTATCTAACAAAAGCTTTTTAATTTATTAACATATTTAATAATTTGTTAATAAACTCTTTGTTGTGAGTGATTAATTTTCATGTTAATTTGTTTGGAAACTAATTTGCAAATTTAATTCCACAAAACACTAATTTTGTACAAGATTTCATCTATCAGTATTAAAAATTGTGAGTTTAAGTATTCATGAATGAAACCTACAAGCATAGTTTAGGAAATAATGTACATGTAAAACTAAAGTGATTTACAGGACTTTCTTCATTTTACGAATATCTTGCTACGCATGACAATGAAATCGTGTTCGGTGACGGATCTGTTTATCTTTTTCTTGTGATGACTTACTTAGATGTATGAGAAGTTTGTTGGACTGTACACAGGCACAGATATGAGAGGACAGACAGACTGTCACAGGTACAAATATCATGGTATGTTCTCAATATTTCAGACCGATGACAGTATTATACGATATTTCACGGTGAAAAAAGTGAAGTACCTGTGGAACCGCCATCATCAGAGTTTTGAGAAACTCAGGTGAGTGACAGTATGTGATTCATTAAAACATCTTTATGGGAGGTTACTCTTAATTTTTAAAAAAAAAAAACCATTGAGGTTTTTTGCTCACCTGGCCAAAGGGCCCTAAGCTTATAGCATGGCGCAGCGTCTGTCATCTGTCGTCCATCGTCAACTTTTCCTTAAAACTTTTCCTGAATGACTGAGCAGATTTTGACCAAATTTTTTCAGAAGCATTCTTGGGGAAAGGGGAACAAATTTTGTATAAATAGGGGGTCTGGACCCCCTGGTGGATTAAGGGTGGGGTCCAATAGGGGAAATATAGCAAATTCTTTAAAATCTTTATTCTTCTGTAGGAATGTAAGGATTTGTTCCATATTTAGTCTGAAGCATCCTTATGGGGGAAGGGGAAACATTTTTTTTAAACCATGCGTCTGGCTCCCCCAAGGGCCTGAGGGGCAGGGCCCAATAGGGGAAATATGGCAAATTCTTTAAAATACCTCTTCTTCTGTAGGAATGAAGGGATTTGTTCCATATTTGGTCTGGAGCATCATTTGGTAAGGGAAAATACATTTTGTAAATAGTAATACTGTAACAAAACAGGAAGATTGCCTGCAGTGGGCCTAGGCCCGACCGATCAGCTGATCGGCCTGTTGAGTTGACCTAGTTTCGGAATTGTCTAATTATGTCATAAAGAACTTTACAGTATTGATGTATATCTCCTAAAATGTTTTCCCCTTATCATTGTAATAGCCAAGTAAGCAATACAGGCCCTTTGGGCCTCTGCTTTAGTGTTTTCCACAGCAGTGGGGCAGGGATCCTTAAGATAAACTAAAATCTCAAGCTGAGGCATCTAAACTAGCTGATCAGCTTCAACTGGAGACCAAAGTTAATGTTGTGTATATTGGGAAGCAGTTTACCTTGATTAAATTTATATTGCTAAAATTGAAATATTTATAAGGCCATTCAGCAGCAATCAGGTAGACCTGTAGGTGTAGTGTTCATTTAGAATTGGGAATGAGAGTACTTGTCTCATGGGGGCCGAAGGTATTTACCCAGTCCTGTTACATTTTTAATGTGTTTACATGTTTCTGATGGTGTATAGTTTATCCAGTATACATTTTAATTACCCTGATGTATGCAGTAGTTGATAACCATATACATGCAGTACAGGTTATTGTGTTGATTGAATACTTTCTAGATACAAGTTCTGTCAATTTTAACATGGGGGGGTCATGGTTAACATGGAGGTTGGTCATCAGTGAAAACTGTACAGGAAATACGTAACCAAACATTACGTTTATCTTATATGTGATTCAAATTTCTTAATTCTGATGAATAAACAAGTGTTCAGAGAAGTAAAGTAATAACTGTTCATATCGGATATTCATAATAACTATGCACACATTGGGATCTAAAAGCATAATTGCAAAATGAGGTTCCTACCATGATATATCATCCTGATCAGTTTGTATCTGGTAAACCATGCTGTACCGCTGTTATCAGTTGCAGTGATAATTTTGTTTTAGCTTAAGGTAGAGAGCCCCAACACTTTTCTAAAACAAACAGGCATTGAAAATGGTATTTCTTTGGTATATTAAACCCATAAAATCCAGCTCATGTACAATAATTTATTATATTTATGACAGAGGTTATAATGAAAGCACAATGTGTTCATACGTCCATGTATTATAGTTATAACAGATCTAGGTATAATGATGATGGCACATTGTGTTCATACTTCCATGTATTTTATTTCTGACAGAGCGTATGATGAAAACACAATGTGTTCATACTTCCATGAAACCCAGGGGTTGACGGCTGCTGAATCGGAGGAGAGGTAAGTGTGAACTTCTTTAAATCTCAGTGCGTGTGGTGATGATCATATATACAATTTATCACATAACCGCCCTATTCTACCATGTAATACATGTACAGCCATGTCATAAACATAATGTGAATATATTTAAAAGATTGAGGATTAAAGTGGGTAAAATATTTTATTGTGAACTTTTATCTAATGGATTGAATGTTGTTTTTTGTCTATAGAAGTATACTATATGGTATCAACTCTATCCAAGTCAGCGTCACCCCTATCATCGTCCTTCTGATTAAAGAGGTAAGTTATTCGTTACAAACAGAAAACAAGCACCTGTCAAGAGATGGACTCAATCCAGACATCTTGAAACTTTGAATTAATTATGCTGGTAAATTGCTGAGAATTAAGAAACATTTGATGTTTTAACATGAACAGACATACTCTTATACTCTATGAAACAGAAGATATTGCATAGTTAAAAGTTATATTTCCAGAAGGCAAGGACACTACAGAAATTAAAATCAATAATAATATAGTAGTATCACTTTTATCACAATAACTTTGATAATTATGATAATATCCAATTCATTAGACATCAGTACTCATGTTAACCATTCACTGGGTGATCGGGTGGCGCAGTAGATAGCACACTAACCTTCACTAAGGCGGCAAAGATTCGATTCCAAGATTGGATGTGAAAAAGTAAAGTCACCTGCAGCCTGACCACGTGGGTTTTGTCAGGGTACTCCAGTTTCCTCCCACAGCCCCTTGTGCCCTAACATCTGGGCCAACAAAAGTGATTCATATAAGTTGAAATAACTTGTTTCATAATTGCTGTAAAATACATAAAGTTTATATTTTAAAATCATTCACCAACCATAACTTTAGATATAAATATTCAGTGGAGTTTTCTAGTTGACTTATTAACTCATTCACCCCTGAAGACACATCTGAACTCTCCCAAATCAAAGGTTGAAATAGGTCATTATGAAATTTCAGGGGTGAATGAGTTAATATGTTTATGTTGTCTTCACTTCTTTGTTTCTCCACGATTGATTGCCTTTAGATTTCCCGAATCATAGTATCTTAATTTGTCAAACACTATTTCTTCATCAATTTAAGACCAAAAACATGTGGTTGCTGGTCACTTTAAACAATTGGTTATTTATTGAGTTAACTAAATTGGTCAAAATACTTATGAAGAAATGAACATGTTTGTCTAATACAGCTGGTTACCCAGGAAGAAATGAACATCTAATACAGGTGATTGCATTAAACAGCTGATCATTTCAGCAGATTTGGTAGTACATGTAGTAATAAAAACATAAATGAATTCCAAAGAAGGATAGACAACGCGACAGAATCTTGATTAAAGATGAATTAATTCTATCCCAGTGTTTATATGCTTCAAATCAAAGATAAGCTGTCATCAGAGCCGATTCATTTAAATACAAGGCTGGAATAAATTCATCTATGAACAAGAATCTGCCATGTTATCCACACTCCTTCAGAATTCATTTATGAGCTATCATCTGAATTGTGCCAGCTTTTTAACATGAAAGGAATGTTGCGTCTCTAGTCTCCTGTGATTTATCAAATCATACTTAAATGATTTTACTTGTATCTATAAAATAAAACATCTTGGTTTTGTTTTACCATTAGGTGCTGTCCCCTTTCTATGTGTTCCAAGTATTCAGTATGAGTGTGTGGTACTCCGACGAATACTACATCTACGCCACCTGTATCCTCCTCATCACAACCGTCTCCATCAACACGTCCATCTACCAAACCAGATCTGTGAGTATTATTTCTCCACCAAACCAGATCTGTGAGTACTATTTCTCTACCAAACCAGATCTGTGAGTATTATTTCTGTACCGAACCAGATCTGTGATTATTACTTCCCTACCAAACCAGATCTGTGAGTATTATTTC
This sequence comes from Crassadoma gigantea, assembly GCA_032360845.1. Classification (NCBI taxonomy): domain Eukaryota; kingdom Metazoa; phylum Mollusca; class Bivalvia; order Pectinida; family Pectinidae; genus Crassadoma; species Crassadoma gigantea. Next base: position 6,572 of record JAULCA010436598.1, on the reverse strand, counting down.
CCTACCAAACCAGATCTGTGAGTATTATTTCTCGACCAAACTAGATCTGTGAGTAATATTTCTCTACCAAACCAGATCTGTGAGTAATATTATTTCTCCACCAAACCAGATCTGTGAGTAATATTTCCCTACCAAACCAGATCTATGAGTATATTTCCCTACCAGTCTAGATCTGTGAGTAATATTTCTCTACCAAACCAGATCTGTGAGTAACATTTCCCTACCAAACCAGATTAATGAGTATTATTTCTCCACCAAACCAGATCTGTGAGTAACATTTCTCTACCAAACCAGATCTGTTAGTATTATTATTTCTCCACCAAACCAGATCTGTGAGTATTACCAAACCAGATCTGTGAGTATTATTTCTCTACCAAACCAGATCTGTGAGTAATATTTCCTCACCAAACTAGATCTGTGAGTATTATTTCTCCACCAAACCAGATCTGTGAGTAATATTTCCCTACCAAACCAGATCTGTAAGTATTATTTCTTTACCAAACCAGATCTGTGAGTATTATTTCTTTACCAAACCAGATCTGTGAGTAATATTTCTCTACCAAACCAGATCTGTGAGTAATATTTCCATACCAAACCAGATCTGTGAGTAATATTTCCCCACCAAACCAGATCTGTGTTTATTATTTCTTTACCAAACCAGATCTGTGAATATTTTTTTTACCAAACCAGATCTGTGAGTATTTTTTCTCTACCAAACCAGATCTGTGAGTATTTTTTATATACCAAACCAGATATGTGAGTTATATTTCCCTACCAAACTTGATCTGTGAGTAATATTTCTCTACCAAACTATATCTGTGAGTAATATTTCTCTACCAAACCAGATCTATGAGTATTATATCTTTATAATTATTTGTACATTTCTATCTAACACAATATGTGAGTTGTGTTCTTGTATATAAATACAGCAGTGTTTTTATTTTTGTTGATTATTTTGATAAATATATATAATATCTGTTAAGTCTGTATCCAGATTTGCAAAACATTCAATATACTATTTACAGATTTGGATTTGGGAACATAATACATGTACAGGACATATTTTCAGTTTGGTAGAGTAATCCGCACTGAAGTCACATTGAAAAACATGTGAATTTAAACTATTGGATTAATCAATAAGACAGATTATGGTATCATTCTTTTTATATTCTCTGTATTATTATACAATTAATATACAGATGCAGCGAGCATTGCGTAACACAATAGAAGCATCAACGACAGTGACAGTTTTCCGTGGTGATAATGAACGTAAGTGTTAATAGGAATACTATCACAAGTATTTCTAATTTTATGTCTGAGTCATAATGATTCATTGAATATTAGGTTTTCATTTTCAAATTCTGTACTTTCAACTACATGTAACACTAACTAGTATAGGATTAAATAAGTGTTGGTTATTCTAAAGTGATACTTGCTTAAAATGAACAATTACATTGGTAATGAGTTCTAAGTATGATGGTGGTCATTTTAATTTCTCTGTAATAATTTGCATGAAAAATAATTTTATAAAAGTGTAGTAAAGTTAAGACACTAGAGGTTGTTAATTAAGCAATCAGCTGAACTGTGTTAAAACATGATACAATGACGATTTGTTGGCAGCCTGTAACATTCAATCAGAGGATCTGATCCCTGGTGATGTCATAGAAATTCCGCGCCATGGCTGTATTATGCAGTGTGATGCTGTCCTCGTGGCTGGGAACTGTATTGTAGATGAAAGCATGCTTACAGGTAGGTATAATTACCTGTACATAGGTATAATAATTACCTGTACATAGGTAAAATAATTACCTGTACATATATAGGTATAATTAATTGACATAGGTATAGTTCCTTATACATAGGTATAATTACCTGTACATAGGTATGATAACTTCTACATGAACAGCTGATTGGTAAATAAAAGATTACAACCAATAAGATTAAACCTTACTAATACTGTGTCTTACCGGAATTATTGTTTTGTCTTTGTTAGGAGAGAGTGTTCCAGTGACGAAAACTCCCCTTCCAAACCCTAAGCTGGTCAAACCTGGTGAAGAGATAACTTCGACCTTCGACATCAAAGAGCATGCACGTCACATCCTATTCTGTGGCACACATATAATACAGACACGTTACTATGGCAACAAGAGGGTCCGAGCAGTGGTGGTCAGAACAGGTAATACACCTTAATAGATTTGATAAGATTCATTATTTGAAAAATATTTGTTAATCAAAATTTGATTTTATACACAAACGAATAAAGTATCAAATGTGTTGCAATGTTTTAAAACCAACTAGCTAGTGCCTTTGAAAAGCTATTACTTAATAAATAATATCATTGTGTATCATAAAACAAAGTCAATCAGAGTGTTCTCAGCATTAACAAGCGTCAAGCGTATTTGGTGACCAGATTAGCCAGTTATAGCTTGTCAAGTATACCGATCGGTATCCATTTTCCAGCAAGCACAATATTTATGGACCATCCTACATTGAACCGGAATCTGTTCTTCTCTTCCTTTCTTGTCCAATGATATGGACAAGCTGTAACACTCAATGTATTTTTTTTTTTTTAGTGGCCAGGTTTTGGGATGTTTCACCTAGCAATAGAGGATGTATTTACACAGTGTATCTAATAGACTACTTGTTAGGGATAGTGTCGGTCAATCTGTACTTGATAATCCACCACATGTATACATGTATCAATATATTATGTTTAGTCAGTTAACTGGAAGTTGGGTTGTCCGTAAAATGATGATACTGTCTTAAATGAAGCATGTATTGCGGGATTGATAATGACTTAACCCTTTCACCCTATGTATCTTTAATAAACTCTTCCATGCATCAATCTGGACAAGTCCATTATGGTCTACAGGGGTGAAAGTGTAAATGTCTGATAATCACATTTCTTACCTTCTGTGCTTCTTAAGCATGACAAAGTTGACATAAATGAATATTTGCATTTGTACCTTGGAAGTGTCTTCTTCTCAGGATTCTCCACAGCCAAAGGTGAACTGGTGCGCTCCATCCTCTACCCGAAACCTGTCGACTTTAAGTTTGAGCGGGACACCTACATCTTTGTGGGTGTACTGGCAATGATCGCAGCTCTCGGCTTTATTTACACCATCATATTGGAGGTAGGTAGTCCATGGCAACTGATTGGTGTACATATTTGTCAATAATTTTCACTGCTTATTGTATACGGATATTTAAGTTATTTAAACCTACAGTTACCAGCATATAAAAGTTTTAAAGCTAACAAGAGTTTTAACACATTCTGAAATAAAAATGCACACTTTCATGCAGACCAACAAGAGTGATCAATATAAGTTGATAGTAGGTAAAACTTGTTTTCAAAATAATTTTGAAATTGTGCATATTTCCAAAAACCTTTTGGACCTTTTTTGTGTTTCAACTTTGTGAAGAATGACAGAAATGGAAATCAATAAAAGAAGATTTTTGAGATTCTACATAAAGGGCCACTGATAAAAATCTGAGAAAACAACTTGTATTTCAGTAACTTCAAACTGCTTACCATGAGGATTAAGGGATGTGATAGTTATGTTTTACATACAGGAGAATGAGGGTTCTCAATAACTATAATCGACAAGCTTCAGCAAGCTAATTAGTTGAACGGTATTTAAGAAATTATGATCATAATGTACACTGGGAAATTCTTACCTTTCAATGGTAAAATCCATTTTTCACCCCTATACTAAATTTGTCCTTCACATTTCGTTACTAAGGATATTATATTGTTAACAACTGTTCACTTTAATAATAATTTTCCACATTTTAACCCATTCACCCCTTTACAACTTGAGTAGACTCAACCATGTATTGATCTGGACGAGTCCATCATGGTCTATAGTGGCGAAAGGGTTAGGAGGGCAAAAAAGCCAAATATCAGCATGGAAGATTAAATTAAACTGCAGGGAAAATTTCTCAGTATACAGTATGTGCATGTAATGAGATATATATATATATTCTGCTGTATTATAAAACCATAGCTTGGTTATTATTATATTGTACTGTATGGAAATTTTAAATAAAACTGCAGGGAAAATTTCACAGTATACAGTATATGCATGAAATGAGAGTTGTATATTCTTTACTGTTGTGTAAAAACCTACCGTACCTTGATTATCATTATATTGTACTGTATCCTAAGTTTCATTGACTGTATATTATAACTTACCTGTTACAGATTCAGTACGGTGAAGATGCCAAGGACATTGCCCTCCATTCCCTTGACATCATCACTATCACTGTACCTCCTGCACTGCCAGCCGCACTCACTGTAGGCATCATCTTCGCACAGAGGCGCCTGAAGTCTCACGGCATCTACTGCATCAGTCCGCGTGCCATTAACATAGCTGGTAGTCTGAATGCAGTGTGTTTTGACAAGGTAAGCTATGTAGAAGTACATTTACTATGGTATTTCCACTTGTTTTAATTTCTACGTTCCTTAATTTTTATATCAATTTTGCAACCAATAACTATAATGTTCTTACTTCATCTCGCTCAGAAAATCCCTAAAACATCTCATGCAACTCTAAGGTTTGTTTTTCTCAACTGAGTTGTTTTAAAAAATATATCAATGAAAAGTTCCAAAAAAATCATTTAGGTAATTTTAGAAAATTACTTTTGACATATTTATACCAGCTCTGTCTCCTAGACAGAGGAAGTTTTGTCCCCTCTGACATGTTTTAAATACCTGTCAAGATTGACGAGTACTTTGGTATTGTGTTGTTCATCTGTCTGATAACATTATTTATTGAGTTCTTGCCATTGGTGAGTATTTCATTTACTCTTTCAAAAATAATGAGACTTATTATAATTTACTTACCTCTTTGGAATATCAGTTAAGCAAAGAAATATCCCTGATGGGAATGGGGAGGGTACAGATCTTTATAATGATAACAGTTCAATCTGCGGATATTTTATGTTACAGACTGGCACTCTGACGGAGGATGGACTTATGATGCAAGGTGTTGTACCATCTGAAGGCGCTTGGTACGTATAGAATACTGAACATGTGGAATCAATTTTCTGCGTTATTTGTTAGATTCATATCTATTAAATGGGAAAATTATTAATATAATCTATTTCTTATGCGTGATATAAATAGAAACCTTACTTAAGGGTAATATTTAGGAGCTTAGCATGAGACTTTGCTGACTGCTAAGCATCAAGAAGTTTTCTTTTGGGTTGAAATTTCTCAGCATCATCAGACAGGAGTGACTGATTATTTTCTCCCACACTTCCTACCATAGAAATCATTTGTAAAGGTAAACTGAATGCAGGACACCTTTATATATAGCGTATTAAATGTATCATAAAATATTGGTGATGTCACCCAGCTGCTATTGCTGTGTAAAGTGATGATGCACTGATGACATTTGCAAAACAAAAGCACATGGGAGGTAACCCTGTCTTGAGGTAGGTGAAGACAGGTTTATCTTTTCCATTGCAAAAACAAGAATACATTTGTGAAATAAAGGCGAAAACTTGTTGTAAGTTCAGTATGAGAGATATATCACAGATACTAAACATTATGATCGTATTTAGTTTAGTTGTAGTTGCTAATCAACATTATGATATTATGAACATCTTTCACGAATTAACTTCTCCTATTGCTGATGTACAAATTTGTTTGAGTAGCATAAATATACAAAATTGTGACAGCATTGTGTCACTTTAAAACATCACAAGATGATATCACAATGAAAGACTTTACATCATTATAGTGATAACTTTGTAAATCAACCCTATTCAAATTTATTAACACGTCATAAAAATATTTCCAGTTTCCAGGATGAGATCCGACAGATGTCTGACGTGTCCAAGGGAACTTTGCTGGTGTGTATGGCAACCTGCCACTCTCTCACTAAGATTGATGGTATTCTCAGTGGTGATCCCCTGGACCTCATCATGTTTACCTCCATCGGCTGGGTAAGGCTTCACCCTAGTATCATTCTCTGCACCCTGTAAATGCTAAAAGGTCATTTACTCTCAATCCATCATATAGATGTGGTTGATGTATATAGAGTGTTAAGCTTATAGCCAGTGATTGTATGTATGTCTAACGTATATATAGTGTAAAGCTTAAAGCCAGTGATCGTATGTATGTCTAACGTATATATAGTGTAAATCTTATAGCCAGTGATTCTCTGAGGTAATCGTACTTATGTCTAACATATATAGAGTGTAAATCTTATAGCCAGTGATTCTCGGTGTCATCGTACTTATGTCTAACATATATATAGTGTAAATCTTATAGCCAGTGATTCTCGGAGGTCATCGTACTTATGTCTAACAAATTCTGTTGAGGTTTATAAAGTGTAAAGCTTATATCCAGTGGTTCTCTGGATCATACTTATGTCTAACAGACTCTGTTATACAGTGTAAAGCTTATAGCCAGTGTTTCCCTGGATCATACTAAGATTGATTTTGTTGATGTAATGTGTGACATAAAAGTCTGTCATTATGTGGGTATAGGACTTGGAGGAGCCAGGCCAGGAGGAGTCCCACAGATTTGATATGATGGTGCCTACAATTGTCTATCCATCTGT
>JAULCA010436554.1:0-10991 GCA_032360845.1 Crassadoma gigantea | reverse complement strand
CTAGTGGTACATGTAGCAGAATGTTGGTAACTAAGGCAAACAAATTCTAAATTAATTGATCATACAACGACCAAAAACCTTCAACGAAAATCTTACAAATGGATTTTTTCTCGCAAATAGTTAAATTTGCTACTTTTTTTTACCATGCTTTAGCACTAAGAAACACAACATGGCACTTAAAACCGTGAAAATGTCATATAAAATGAGTCTTTTAACCACAACGTCACACAAACTGATAATTGATTTAAACATATTTTATTTGTCATTCAACAAAAAGAATTAGGCACAACTTATCTGAACTTAGAAATGCCCTCTTCAAAAACTGATAATCAGAGTACCATGTAAGGATTGAACGGCATTTTTTTTAACGTTCATGACGGCATGAGGTTTTACCCCGTGTGCTTTGTGTTTTGGGAAGGGAAAGGGAATAACTGGTTATCATGTACATCAGTGGCAGTGGATACCCAGCAACCTATCCAACCGTACAAGGCCGTCATCAAGATATTGAGTAACATCATAAGTGTACTCTGACCAAGTATTCAACGGTCTTGTGAGCTCACTTTCTGACATCCTGATATCCAGGGTTACGCTCACTCTCGCTCTTTGGAATATTTTTTAACCAAATTTCAAGAAAAAAAAAACAACAGCACACTCTAATCAAGATAAAAATTCATTTTTCTTTTATTTTTTATTTACAGTTGCTTACAAACAACAACGTTCTCTCTGTAAAAGACCAAGATCCGAGATTCGAAACTTGGGAATCCTTTATCTATAATATAATGACTTCTAATCAACCGGAGTTCACTGACACAATTCCAGTACAATTATATATATATATCCAAAAACGGAATTGAAGGGTTGGGCGGGGTTGCATTCTATATACTGCATGTGTGAAAAGCTTTAGGGAGATTTTACATGCTACATCGGTTCTTATGTTGTTGTTAGGGTCCATCATCTTGAAAAGCTGTCATTTAAAGCAAATCCATCCCCAGATGAATTATTCCTCACAATAATTTCTGTATGTGTATCCAACAGATATCACATGTACTTTTTGAAAATGTTCTAGCACAGTTTGAATTCAGTGTCTTTTTCAAGAGTGAAAAAGACGATTATAAAATTATGCAAATGTGTATTTTACAACATATCATCCGTGACCAATGCCCAAAAGAGGTTTACATGTGTATCCAGTTTTCTGGTTAAATTTGTCAAGAATCGACAATTCTTTATTGTACATCTGTTGCCATTGGTCCTTGGTCTCGTGATCGTAGCCAATCAAATGACACATGCCATGCAGGACCATCACCTAAAAAGCAAAGGCCATACACAATAAGCTATTGTATTTCAAAGAAAACAACTATTACATATCACCCAGACATGATAATAATGCACATTGTATATTCAAGTTATTGATCCATATTTCAATTTTGTACAAATCTGTGACCTTTTATCCGGTTTATGATGCATGTATTTTAAAAGCAAATGCCCATAATGGGGTGAAACTGGGGTAATACCAGGTTATTTCATTATTTCCCACAAGCCATATACCCTCCTCCCGTTTAATGATTTACCGTCGGAATAAATCTTGTCCCCTAATGTTCATTCCCTCTAATTCTTTAAGTTTCCCGTTTATGTTTTGTCCTACCGTTTAATCCTGTCCCCTTTCTGTTTAATCATGTTCTATCCTATTTAATCGTGCCCCTCCCATTTATTCTCGTCCTTTCCAAAATAATTCCATTCCTGTCCCATTAAATCCTGTCCTCTCCCGTTTATTCGTGATCTCTCCTATTTATTAATGCCATATCCCAGTTATTCTTTTTCCTCTCTCATTCCTGTCCTCTTCTATTTATTCCTATTCACTCCCATTTAATGCTGTCCCGTTTAATCCTGCCCCCTCCTCCCGTTTAATCATGTACCTTTCCGTTTAATCCTGTCTCTTTCCATTTAATCATGTCCACTCCCATTTAATCCTGTCCCTCTCCGATTTAATCCTGTCCATCATCCCATTTTACCATATTTTCACCAATTTAATCCCGTCCTCACCAATTTAATTCTGCCACTTTCCATATAATCTTGGTCAATCTCGTTCAATCCTGTCCCTTCTAGTAAAATTATGTTCCTGCACGTACAATCTTGTCTTTCCCCATTTAATCATATTCCCTTCATATTAATCATGTCCTTTCCTATTTAATCCTGTCCATTCCTGTTTAAACCTGTCCCCCTCTAGTTTCAACCCCTCATGTTTGATCCTGTCCCCTCCCCTCGTTTAGTCCTATCTCAAAATCGTGTCTTCCTTTCCTTTCCCCTGACACTGACACTTACACTGAGTGTCCCTTCCAGCTGTTCCCTATTTAACTGGGCGTGTTTGTGTATATAAGGGATTCCCAACATCAGGTCGCCCAGAAGTCTCCTGTCCGGGTCAGCAATCTCTGGCAGTGCTTTCCCGGGCTCCATGTCCTGGGAATGAAGGGGAGATTAATGCATGACTTTTGTGTATTTTTTCTTAATTAATAAATTATCACCAAAAGACGCCATATAGTGAACAAAACAAATATTCCGGGTTATACCACCACCTGCAATCCCTAATCTCCTCAACACTACACTGTATCTATCCCTACCCCCAACCAGTGGCGGATCCAGAGGGGTTATTTGGTTCCAGAACCCCATCCTACCCCCAACAATGAAAATCTTCTTTAAATATCATGTATTTTCACCATTTTCCTCAATTTCTACCTACATGGAAACCCCCCTAGAAATATGGAAACCGCCCAGATAGGTCTCTGGATCCACCACTGCCCCCAACAACACAATCACAACGGTTAGTATGCAGATGTTTTCGTTGAACACACTGAAATTGAATTATTATCAGAACGGTAGAAATACTTTGAAGTTCGATGCAGCGAAAAAACAGTTTTGAAATTGTAAATCATCATTTGTCATCGGTAGATACTAAACCATTGTGAGAAATTCCTTAAAAAGATGAATTAAGAAGACACACTTTGTCGTCAAGTCATTCAGGTATAAAAAAAACTTGTTATTTCAAAACTTTAAATTAATGAATTTTAAACAGGCCAAACTAGCCAAAGTTTCCTCTGGCCCTGACACTAGACTTAAACATTTCACAGATAACGGTAGATGTCTGGTGTCGGGGCCAGAGGAAACTCCGGCTTCAGCATGTTGCTGCTATTTCCTGTCTAATTCTAGCCACGTTAGTTTCAATTTTCATGTGTGTTTTTTCTTATACTATTGCATGTTTTGTAACACCTCTGCCCATCGTGATATTTTCCATGATTGTGTACTAATGCACAACGATCTTTTTACGTTTGTTAGCATAGCTACGGTAATCTGGTATTACGGTATACTGAGATGATATCATGACACTGGCCCTTGTCAATTGCCGATGCGGAACTCTGATATATAAAACATATCTAGTGTCAAATGTTCTGAGCCCGGTATCATAATATGTCTATACAATGACCATATGAAATGCATTTACCTCCAGGAATGGAAAGGCCAAAACGTCTGTCGCACCTTCTACCCCTCGATACGTCATGTTCAAATCCGATATTTCATCGTCTTCAACACACTGGATTCCCATATGGAAACTAGTTAGCCCCATCAAGCGCCGTAAATAGCGAACGTCCCTCTCCAACCGCCGTAGGTCCAGCTTGATTGACCTCTGCATGTTATGAATAACTACGGACATCGCTGTGAAACATGTGGTTTGTGAAGTGAAAGTAGGGTGTTCGGAACCTCTTTAGATCTATCTTAAGGTTTATTTAAGGAAGTCTAAAATTGAACACAAACAGAAACCGGGAAAAAAATAAACGGTTTGTTTTTAGTTTTTGATTCGCATTATGTTTTTTTTTTAATTTTGCGTATTTGTTTGTTTGCTTTTTTTTTTGAAGAACTTCCACATTTGAAAAGATAATGAGATCCATTTTCACCTGTGAAAAACAACATACGTTTTACACTTGAACTATGATAGATTTTGTATTTTTTCTACTGAAACAAACAGCTCTTGTTAATAGGAACACTAGACCAACCATAAAGAGTACAATATTTAGTTTGTAAAAAATAACAGTTGGCGTTGTCAATATTAACATCACTGACGCCAGATTATGACGGTTTCTTTTATTATTTAAGGGGACAACAGAATACATACAGCATCGCTTGACGAATTTGAACGACATGCGAGATATGATAATTTATTCACGAAAGCTCGCGTATTGATGTTATAAATAAAATATTGTCGTTTTCTTGATAAACAACAGTTGTAAATTTTATTTTATTTTTCGTATTACGCACTAGCAAAATATATTAAAATAGTCATCCGTTCGTAAAATATAACTGTGTTTTTTGTTAATTTGTTTGTTTTTTTTCCCCCACAACTTCTCCCAATTAAAGACCTCCCTGCATGGTACTGTACACTTTTAACTAAGGCTACCCATAACACTGCCAAATGCTGTAACCTTGTACTGGAAATCGACTGTGCCGGCATAAAAACAATTTATACCTAACTGATTAATAGTTTTTAATAAAAGAAAACCACATCTTCCGGAACTTTTATAAGTAAGAACGAAAAAACAAAAAAAAACAATGGCATAATTTAAAAATAAAAATTAGAAAGACTATTCCAAGATTCGAAATATGATTTTTAAACCTCGTCTAAACAAGAATTACACTTTAAGGCTAGTTAATTGTCGTCTATTCGGGGCAACAACAAAAAGTTTTTTACGCCAATAAACGAATCATAAATATAAGCCACTAATTACGTGGGTGTACCGTGTACTTGCGTGTGGTCTGCCGTTATATTTGTCAATTCACGGCTAAAAGACGATCCAACAAGATGCAAGCAAACTATAAAATCTGGTCTTTTCGATCAACCTAGGAACAATACCGAAAATGTGCCAGAAAGTATATCATTTAGATTGATGACGCATAAAGGATATACATGTCTGTATATACAGTAAGCTATATAGAATAGCATGTCTTTGTTTATACATGTACATGCGTGTAAATAATCTAAATAAAGCGGGTTTATCACTGAATTCGACACACTGATCAATACGTCATCGATACAGTATGTCTATTTCTGTCCCTAAAAATAGACACGGTCTGACGTGTGTTACTCATCACAATAGGTGCATGAAAAACAAATAAACTATATACCTATATTGATACACATCGATGTTAGGATGAGCAATACTTGACACGTTTATACATATACTTGTACCTCATATTTGTGGTATTAATTTGCGGTATAATTTTTTTGCAATTGCATGAACCCCGAAACGTTTTTCTTACATATATTTATAGAGTGGTTATGCCGTAAACTGGCCACAATATTAACTGACCAAAGTGACCAAACTGGCCACATATATTATCTCACCATGATAGACTGAGCAATTATTATTACAGAAACGTGCTACGCAAGGAATAAAGCAAAATTATAGAAAAAAAAATAAACGATGCAAAAACATTTTAAAAAGATTTGAATCAGCAATTGGTCATATTATCTCGATTGGTTTGGTTGGGTTTAATTTGGTTTAACATCCATTAACAGCTAAGGCCATTTAAGGACGTGCTTCCATGTGTGTAGTGTACATGTATGAGTGCTAGCTTGTGTGTATGCAGGAGACAGGATATGTTTGTGTGCTAGTCTCCTTGTACTACATGTAGCGCGGAACTGATGCCGACTTCATAGTGCTATCTCACTGTAATATCACGTCAAAGACACCCAGCACAGCATTCCGACCAGTCACATTATACTGACAACGGGTGAACCAGTTGTTATCATATCTTTAAATGCTGAAAGTTAAGCAGGGAATAACAATTACCATTTTAAGGACTTTGGTACGTCCCGGCCTGGGGACAGAACCCATTGCCTCCCTTACCTTGGCGAACGCTCAACATTCAAGCCAAAAGTGAGGTGTTGCCAAGGTAGTTAGAAGTATAAATAAAGAAAGATATCCCAAATATTGCAATGGGCGCAGCAGATTTATTTTGGTCGTTTTTTTTGTCCCCAAATAGAGGACCTTTAAGCAATCTCCAATTCTGCAGGGGGCTCCCACGTAAGTCGCCTCCTACGATTCAAGCAGGTGTATTCTTTTCCCGATCCCCCACCTGCAGGGGTGTATTATCTCGAAGAATTCAGAGACTCACAGTAGCATAACAATGCATAATGGCCTGGCAACATTTATATAGCAGGGGTTGGGGTGGGGGATGGGATTTAAGTGTTTGCCCTTTTCGTTGGTCAATATCCGTTCGCCCGTTCGTTTAACACATTGATTAAACTTTGCGTTTAGTTCTATTACTCTAGAACTGCAAGTCCAAAACTAAAAGTCATTGTAGTTAAACCTCGTTTTGCTGCCACCATTTGTTTAAATAAATTATGGCTTTATAAAGGGGTTTTATGATAAATTCAAGATAACATGTAAAGAAATTCTTAGGGGGGGGGAGAGAAAAATGGAACATGGCATATATTGGCAGTAAGGAGGTGGCAAATGAAACGAAGGGCATTATATCGAAGTTTTATTACATGTATATGTGGAAACATCATAATTAGAACTACACATACATATGTATAACAAATGTAAGTGAATGGGACGTATATTTTCTGTTTCACTGTTCACTTGACATCTTTTATTAGACTTTTTACATTGTATTTAGTTCGATTGCTATCAAAGATTGAGTGGTGGATATGCATATTTTATAAACCCTTTTTCTAGTTTATTGTAATAAAAACAAGTCTATTAAGCTCTACCGAGTTCTACGTCAATCTGATTTGACCAAAATATTTTTAAACACCACCGGAGAAAAACTAAACTGGTTCGATTTTCTCTGCCTAAGTTTCACATTGTCTTCGCCACGGCTTCGCTCCACACCTCCGGAACCCATCGGTTATTATCGGAGACAAGTCTATGCTCACCGGAAAGATACGAAAATATCCGACTTTGCTCGGCTGTATGAAGTGCAAGTATATTTGCTGCATTTGACAGCGTTTTGTAAGCTGAGATAAATATTCAATTAGTTATGCTAATTTTGTCAACATTTATTATGTTAGTGTTATTATTCAGTTGTTAGATATATTTCTTTTCGTACACAGTGCATTACAGGAGAACCGAGTTTCATGTGCAGTTGTAAATGAAACATGTTGCAAAATGTTGCGTAAAGGTACCATGCAAACTGAACGAGATAAATAAAGTAAAATGCGAGCCAAATGTAAATGTATCAAAAAGATCGAATGAAATGAAATACAGAAAAAAAATCTTGTACGGGATACCGGGTTGGATAAACATGTCTGAGCAATAGGTTTTGACAACCGTAATTATTTTCCGCATTTTTATCTATGTTTGTACGTTGTTATATGTGTTTATACATTACATTATTTTGGCTGATTTCATTGCTACATTGACTTTGTTCATTATGAAATTGACTGTACTAGGCTGCATGTCATAAAAAATTGTATAATTTATAATTTATTCAAATGCAGATCTTGATCATAATTTACATGATTTCTTTTCTAGCACCCCCCAAGTTATGTGTCTATATACTAAAAACCAAACACAGAAACCATCAATCTTGATGTATTCTTTAGGTGTCGAATTTTATGACCTCGACTGACTGGGTCAGTGTTCGTGACTCAGACCACTTGTCAATCACTGGTCAGTTATTGGTCACTCATTGATCAGTTATTGGTCACTCATTGGTCAATCATTGGTCAATCATTGTATACGAGTAATTGTTATTTATTGTGTATTGTGGAAGGCCAATGGCTAGCATAGCATAGTGTTTTGTACTTCGGCATACATACCGTTCCTTTGTGACGACAAATAACTACAGAAATAAGGAAACCATCAGTATCCATTCCTTTAAGAATAATTAAATGTCAGACGTATATAGAATTTCATGTCAACATTAGTGTCAGATTACAATCAAACGTCATATTCCTATACATCGTAAGTTCCCTTACATACATTTGAATATTAACTTGAGGAAATTCCTTTTTCTCAAAAAATCACTGTTTCCGGATATTTTAGTGATACCGTTTTTGAATTAAATTTATCGGTTTGAAGCAAGAACTATGTGGAGACATTGCTTCGTTGTTGTTAGGTTTTTTTCTCGTTTTTTTTATTTCATATAAATATAGTTTTTCTTTTTCGTTTATTTTCTTTTTTCGTTCGCATTTTCCTGCTCACAGCAAATAGTCAATGATGTTGCTAAAGGTCGAGATGGCCGACTTAGAACTGCGATAACACACAGGACGACATATGCATGTACGTACACCATAGTGGTTTAGCGAGACATGTTTTAACTACAATGGATGTATACACTTCTTAGTCTATACTTAAGTCTTAATGAGATTAATAAAACAAATGCTTTGTCATACCGATTCGTAAACACATAATGTAGTTTACAATACAAACAGCTGACGTCGTATTCTATGTAATTTACATGAACATCTCCGTAATCACAGATTCGCTTGACAGATAATGCATGTACACCTAATGCAGTGAGCCTCGGGGGGTAATGACAATTGATTGAACAGCTATAAAATCTGTCGGGGAGGTGTCCGTACATTGTAATGCGTCATATGACGAGATCGCGACAAAGAATATAACGTTTATGTATGTTTATTACAATTAGTAAGAGTTTTTTTCGTAGGTTTTGGTAATAATTTATCATATTAAATCGAAAACACTCTTTCACTTTCATAAATTATTTGCATATAATTGCTATATTTTTATTGATCCGTTGAGAGTTTCCACGTGTGTATTTGATAAAGACAGATGCATTTCCGTCAATAAATCTATGTGTATTTCCCCCTGAGGATGCCTCCTTAGTATGCATTAATGAGCAAAGCCAGCCTATATATATTGAGTTTGGGATGTCTGCTCGGCAGTGCTCTTTCGGTATTCGATCTTCCTGTTGTAAGAGGAATTATTTAAGCACCATGAACAGTTTGGCAATAGTGGCCCTCCTTTTTGTCTGTCTCGTACAACTCACACAGGGACAATATTGGGGAGACGACTCTATGGAAAGATTTGACAATGACGATTATTCCCCATGGGGAAGGGGAGGAGGCAGACGACAAAGATTTGTTAATCGTTGGGGAAGCGATGAAGACGATGATGATGATGACGACGACTGGAACAGGGGTAGAATTTTTTCAAGGGGATTTAATCGCATGGCTCCCCGAAGAAATACCTGGGGCCGACAACAGCGAATCCAGCAACGAAACACACAGAGACGATGGTCATCAAATCGCAGAAGCTCACAAGGAGGGTGGTCACCAAATTATTTAACTGGATGTAAGTTTCATCTTCGTCAGTTCTACATTTTTCATTTACTGTTTTAAATTTGGAGGTTAGTGAAAGTTAAGTATTACCGTGATGGAGGCATTTTAACCTCTTAACGCACGAGGTTCATTTTTCGTGTCGCTATAACTTCGCCATTTTTAGCACAGATACATGTAAGTATCCCGTTTATTCACGTGCGGGTACGTAGTGATTGGTTGTCACGTTCATCTCGTTAAAGTTATAAAATAACGATACAAAGTTAACTAAAAATCTTACAAAAAAAAAAAACGAGACTTAAGCAAGTAGTATATAATAGTAAATCACCACGAGTTGGATTTGTGAATCTTTGTCTCTCAGAACGTTTCGATTTCTGAATGTGAAGAAAATGTCCAAGAATAATGACTTATAATGTATAGAGAATGTCACTTTATGGTCAAGTTATGTAACATTATCTTCACGATGGCAAATATGTCTTTTAGCCTCGTCAACGTAATTCCACCAAATTGTAGAGTGTAAGTATAATTGCGCTATTTTTTCTGTAATCGCTTTGCACGAGGTCTTGGTGCTTATGAAAATATCGAAATCCACGATTATTTGTCTTACGCTATAAATGTATGAATGCTGCATAAGATACATTTAATAATTCATGTGCTTAGTATTGAGTGAATATGGTGAACTTTGCAATTTTACACTTGCTTTTGCATGCTTTTACGGGAGAGTTCAGGAATATGATTTCCTGCGTATTGCTACACAGATGCGGGAACCCTGTTATAAAAATTCGTAACAGATTTACAAAACTGCAATTAATCAAAAAAAATGCAAACACGGAATATGGTTCCATGTGGCCTCAATAGCAATAACTTTACAGAACAGAAGTATAGTGATGGTAAAAATATTTAATATAAAAATAAAGTAGTATACCTCTTTATCACAACTTAATTCGTAAGTCGTCTCAAAGCGCTTCACAATTTATGCCATTTCAGCGCTAACAGCTCGCATTCAACAGTTCTAGCACTGCCCAAACACGTACTCATTTACAGCTGAGTAGACTTGAACAAGCTGAGTCAGTAAAGTGTCAGACTCAAAGATACAACACAGTGCCGTGCCGTGTCTCGTAGAAGTATCTTCCTATTTGGCATGCTTATATATATAAATTCCATTCCATTTCCTTTTTCTCATTTGATGGAAACGTTCTTATATAACTATATACTAAGAAAATACGGTGTAGGGTTGGTATATTTTTCCCTTCGCTGTTTCAAGTTTAAAACCTATTTCTATGTAATCCATTGAACGCTACATGCATATATTTCAGTTCAAATGCAAGCAATAGAACCTAAATGTTAAGAGGTAATTGTCTTTATGTATTTATATCAACATTTCCATTGTTCAGCTTTTTGCTTTTTACTTAACCCCCTAAATCAAAATGTTGTTTTCACAGCATAACAGCAAAATCTTTTACCCGATTGGAATCTACTCGGGCCAATCGAATCGGGAACTGTCAGTACTTTCCGTAAACGCTGTAATTGTCGACCGTTCTCGATATATTCAATTCATGTTGTAATGTCAAAGTAAAGCACCGACATTTTCGAATGGATTTCCGGTTGATGTTTGTCACCTGACGGAAATGCACGGTTCCACAAAAAGTGTATATTCCGCCATTGTGTAAAATAGTTCGTTTAGAATCTATTCCAA
>JAULCA010436543.1:0-10991 GCA_032360845.1 Crassadoma gigantea | reverse complement strand
CTGTTGTGATCCTATTAGGCACTCAAAGGGATAACTGTTGTGATTCTATGAGGCCCTCCAAGGGATAACTGTTGATATTCTATGAGGCCCCCAAGGGATAACTGGTGTGTGTCTATGAGGCCCTTCAAGGGAAAACTGTTGTGAGTCTATGAGGCCCTCCAAGGGATAATTGTTGTGAGTCTATGAGGCCCTTCAAGGGATAACTGTTGTGGTTCTATGATGCCCTCCAAGGGATAGTTGTTGTGAGTCTATGAGGCCCTCAAAGGGATAACTGTTGTGAGTCTATGAGGCCCTCCAAGGGATAACTGATGTAATTCTATGAAGCCCTCAAAGGGATAACTGTTGTGAGTCTATGAAGCCCTCTAAGGGACAACTGTTGTGAGTCTATGAGGCCCTTCAAGGGATAACTGTTGTGGTTCTATGAGGCCCTCCAAGGGATAACTGTTGTGATTCTATGAGGCCCTCTAAGAAATAACTGTTGTGAGGCTATGAGGCCCTCAAAGGGATAACTGTTGTAATTCTATGAGGCCCTCAAAGGGATAACTGTTTTGAGTCTATGAGGCCCTCCAATGGATAACTGTTGTTAGTCTATGAGGCCCTTCAAGGGATAACTGTTGTAAGTCTATGAGGCCCTCAAACGGATAACTGTTGTGAGTCTATGAGGCCCTTCAAGGGATAACTGTTGTGAGTCTATGAGGCCCTCCAAGGGATAACTGTTATGATTCTATGAGGTCGTCCAAGAGATAACTGTTGTGGTTCTATGAGGCCCACCAAGATATAATTGTTGTGAGTCTATGAGGCCCTCCTAGGGATAACTGTTGTGAGTCTATAAGGCCCTTCAAGGGATAACTGTTGTGGTTCTATGATGCCTTCCAAGGGATAATTGTTGTGCGTCTATGAGGCCCTCCAAGTGATAACTGTTGTGAGTCTATGAGGCCCTCCGAGGGATAACTGTTGCAATTTTATGAGGCCCCCCAAGGGATAACTGTTGTGAGTCTTTGAGGCCCTCTAAGGGATAACTGTTATGAGTCTATGAGACCCCTCAAGGGATAATTGTTGTGAGTCTATGAGGCCATCCAAGGGATAACTGTTTTGAGTTTATGAGGCCCTCCAAGGGATAACTGTTGTAATTCTATGAGGCCCCCTCAAGGGATAACTGTTGTGAGTCTCTGAGGCCCTCCAAGGGATAACTGTTGTGATTCTATGAGGCCCCTCAAGGGATAACTGTTGTAGTTCTATGAGACCCTCCAAGGGATAATTGTTATGATTCTATGAGGCCCCTCAAGGGATAACTGTTGTGAGTCTATGAGACCCCTAAAGGGATAATTGTTGTGAGTCTATGAGGCCCTCCAAGGGATAACTGTTGTGATGATTACGCGTATTTTGGTCTCTTCTCTGTCGGTACGCGGGGTCAAATGAAATACGTGCACAATAGATTTATATCATTTGTAGTAGTCCTGTATTCAGTGTAATGGTATGTCTTAATTGTATTGCTGAAATAAACATTTTCTTTTATTTATATGCAAGATTCAAGTGTATCAATATGACGGTTCAGGATGAATAATTGAGGAAGGCGAACATAATTATAGTGAATTAGATCGCATAACAAAACTACTTTTAGATTTCAACAGTTTATGTTTTCACCAATGTGTTATCATGCAACAATTGTTTTCTATACATTGTGTAAATAATTATTTACCGACTTCAGATAGACTCGACGTACGCATTAAAAACTGGGGAAATGTCCTTTTTTTACGCTGTAACAAAATGCACGTGCTGCCGATCAGTACGGCTTATGTTTCGGACAAAAGGAACTGATTAAGGAAAAGTTATCTCGACATAAAAGGGTATATTTACAAGTTTACGGTAATCTCTGAAAAGTATTGAAAACGTTAAACTACCAAGTATCTCAACTCGTTCCATATCTGACATATGTTCTACATGTACACATAGTAGTTTTGACAGAAATGTTAGTTATGTGTGATGACTAAAATTATTTTTTATTGTTAACGTATAAAGAAAGTGAAAGTGGGAAAGAGAGTATGCATGAATATATATAAGTATGGTGTAGAAAAAATGGACAAAGACACAAAGTTGTAATTAAAAATCACAAACATTTCTCCTTTTTCACTATATATGCACTTTATGAAAACACTTGAGCAAGAATATACGTCTCTTGAACCATGGTTCAGGAAAGATGTTAAGCTCCGTCCACATTTGTAATGGTCACATTCTGGAAATAATATTTCCTGGTGTCCATAAATACTGCTAAGATGCCAACAAATATTTCCTCATTTAAGTTTTGAAACGTGGCATGTTTTTAATTAACTTCTGATTATGAATTATTACTGCCCGTATCCTCCTTACCTCAAAGCCTTTCAGTCTTATTTACCTATAAAGAGAAATAATGTTCATGCCTGAGTCGCTGGGTGACGTTGTTTTGAGCGTTGGTGCTTTTTCGAACACATTCATCCAGTCTGTCCCCCATAATAGTCAATGTTAGAAATCCTGAATGTAAGGCGGGGAGAAGGGGGGAGAGGGGTTATGTTACATAACATTTACTTCCTCAAATCATTACAGATCATCTTCCTCATATTTCATTTTAATTCATGCATACATTTGCAAATCGTTCTCCACGGCGTCGTTTGACACACTGGGGGCCATTGAACCATTTCAGCGAAATACGAGACTCGTCATTAAACAGGACGCACCTCATATCAGCCAAACGAAACAAGATGTCATAAGTTAGGACACAAAAGAATTATGTTGAAGTCGCCCAGCACATTTGTTTTATTAGAGGTGAGACAGATGTATCATCTTGTGATTTTAGGAGCCTGCCAAGAAGTTTACATTAACAACTATTTTTTTACACGTTGAAGGGTTGTAATAACAAGGGTTTGTTTTGTTTTCTCCTTTCTTGTACTGAAGCTACATCTGCAAACGTACAGCTAGGTACCTGATGTTGGCAATCAACGCGATACAGATATTTTTTCTTTCACTTCCCTGTACTTAAACGTCTTTAAAACTGACATAAAGAATATACGTGCGTGATATACACAACACTTACAAGTGCAGGTGATACAATACACACAAAATACATAGGCTGAGCATGAAAATGTATAACAATTAAAGGTATTTAAATATCTTTTTGTTTAGATCTCTATTAACATCCCAAATAAATTACCGACTTTTATCGTGTATTGTTGTTGTATGTATCCGTAATCACACTGTTGATTCGGAACAGGATTTTTCAACCAAATTTCTGCTTCTACATTGAATCAACAACTCAAATGATCATTGATTTACCTTAATATTTCATGTTATCGTTACAGCAAGAATTAGGTGAGTGAGAAGAAAAAACACCTTTATGGTTCGTGATACAGTAGATGTTTGATTTAGTTTCGTTACGGATTTCTGAACAGGAGCATTTTATTTTACTTTTCTTTCTTGCTCCTAGCAAATCCCTCATACATCTTACCACCTACAAAACTTCGACATAATAGAGTTATAAATAAAACCCACATACAAGTCTTTAAAATACTATTTTAATTTTCATGTATATAAAATTAAATTGGTTTTGAAACCAGCCTTTCCCATACTCTGTTAAGAAAACAAAGGGAAGGCTGTAGTTATTGATATATCAGGTGATGGGCATTTAGTCTTCATTAACAAGTAATACGTGGTATTTACATAAAACGATTGTAATAACAAGGCTGTGTTTGTTTTTTTCTATTTTATGTGTACATAAGGTCCAACTATAGACGTACAACTTTGTACAGCTACACCTGTTATCACCAAGGCAATACTTCCGGGTAATTAGAAGTGCATGGTAAACATTATACTCACAATTACGGGTAATAGAATTTTCACAAATTACGTAGGATAATAATGAAAGTCTATTAGGATTTCAGATATTCAAACATGTCTATTTGCATTTCCATATTCCATCCCAAAATGAATTCTCGACTTTAGTTTGACGTGTTATAGTTATAATACTGAACGAAGATCCCACTGCTGATTCGGAACAAGATTTTTCAATCGATTTTTCTGTCTCCATTTCTAATTCGTTTCAACAACTTTTTCCAAGATACTTTTCCAGCTGTTGTAAGCTCACTTTCATCAGAACTGCGATCGCCAAGCCATGTGAAAAGAATTCACTTCGCTAAATTGCATTAACTAGAATAGTGACATACGTATTTTCTCGTCCTTTACGAAAAGACTACTCACTAGTAACATGTAGTTGCATTATGAAAGTTTGCCATCACTCTTTAAAATTGTTGCAGCTTACAACAAAAACTGCTGGTACAGTTTGTAGACGACATCCTAAACACTTGACATTAATTACAGTTCTTATTCTGACGACATAACAACAGCCATTCATTCCAGCTAAAACATACATGGAATAGTCATCAACAATAGTATAGGTCTAACTTAAAGGATTATTTATCACATCCTTCATATTTTGATTCAAATAGCAGATACAAATTTAGAAATTCTATCGAGAACTACATTTTAACAAAACATCAACATTTCTAGTATCTATTTTACATATTAAGGTTGACTTCACCAAATAGTAGACAGAGCAGATGATATACACAAAAACAATGCTGCTCCCCATGTTATTCCCGATTGTTATATTATACTTATAATATTGATGATCATAACATCTGTTGGGATCATCTATCTTTATTATCTATGATATTCTCATCAGCGTCATTTCTTTGTTTGGATTATTGACGCAATGTTCTATGCCAGCGTTATAATTCCAGAAAATGATCAGTTTTAACTTTATAAGAACGAATCAACTGTCTCCCCTTCTTTTAGAAATTATGATATATATTATATTGGCGCTTATATATACAGTATAGCAATGAGAAAGAAACTTCAACAAGCATAACTTTTAGGTTTGGTGCCTATGTAAAAAAGTCAATAACGTGATTAAAAAACCGTATTTATTTTGCAGGTGCATAATAGAACACATAAGAATGTCATAAATGAGCACGTTTACTAAACTATATTGCTTTCCTTTTATACATTTATGACGGTATTGTCAGTTAATGTAAATTTTTGTCAATTGGAAAGTCGATTTGATTTATTCGCAGTTTTAAAGATCAAATCATCTCTTTCAAAGAACATAAATTCTTATTTTTTTTGTGGCCGTACAGTTAAAAATGTGATTTGAAATGAGATATATCATCAGAATGAATATGAAATCGGTGCGCAACAATGTCAAATAGTAGTTTAAAAAATGTTTTCTAAGCTTATGGTATCATCACAATAAGACCAAAAGATTTATTTCTTCATAAACATTTATATTTATATGACAAACATGTATCTGCCGTCAAATATCATATTTATCTTAATGTTGATATGTCATTGGCATTATCATATGTCATTATGTGTGTATGTATTCCGAGTATAAGTTTGGTTAAATATCATCATCGTATATATCATAAGATTAGGTGTGCGTACTGTTTACATGTCATCCAATATAAGAATCTATGTGTCATCACACTTAATATATGTTCTTATGTTTATATCTCATTCACGTCCATATACTTCTAGTACGTGGAAAGTTAAAAACCTTTTCGCGATCACAGATAGTAGTAGGAACATGTACATGTAGCTTAGGCACATATATCAAATATATTATTTGAGGAAAATATGTAGTAGTACGTACTAGGAATTTATTACTCCAGACATGGAAAACACGTAAAGCTTTAAGATGAAACAGGACACGCGTAACAACGCATGTTAAAATAATTCGATTTCTTGATGTTTTTTTTTCTTGAATATTTGGAGTATAATTTGAATATCAATAAAATTAATATTATTAATAACCATTTTTGAAAATACTTTCATATCACAGTCGCTTCATTATATCGTTGTTCATGTTATTAAATGCGTTTGAAAACACAATTTACAAGAGCTAATAATACATATTGTTTTAAATACATTTTATTAAAAGTAACTTGTTTTCTTTTTAATGCAATATAAGCATATGGCTTTAAGCATATATGACAAGATTATCACGTCATCACTAAAGTGAAATTGACCAAGTTATGTCTGAAGGTAACGTTACTATGTCGTCACTGAAAAAGGTAAAAGTGAATGTAACTCTGATATAACTCTTTCAACATAATCACTAAACATCACTTAATGAGAAGTTATCTGGCATTACTAAAGTAAATGATACCACATCATATCTTCGGTAAAACCTATTTACATCACTGTCATTGTAACGTGTAAGTTGATATAAAACGGATCTCACTCATCTGTTGTGATAACATTGACAATAAAACCTGACACAAGAGTGTATTATATGAAACTACAAAAACCTACTGTTGATACCACAGACTAGCAGATACAGTACCTGTGCTGTGAAACATGACGATAGGTCAGATAATATACATCACGATATTTTTCGTCATCTTGCGAACTGTTGGTAGTTTAAATTGATGGTAATGATGTCGGGTGATCTACTCCACTACATATAAGCAGGCGTGTTTCAATATACGGTCAGGACAGGTGATCGGTATACTTTAAATCCATGTTAACAAACGTCATTTGCGTCATTTCATAAGCGTTATCACCATTGGAAGTTTTACAACATAGCATGGTAAGTCTATCATCCTTCAAAATATCTTAAGTTTAACACCAAGTTCTTTAGAATGTCGTCAATGCTCAGGCGCTAGGTCACTTGATAAGTCACCTCTTAATAATTGATAATAATAATTCGAGGTTCTTATATACCGCCTTATCACAACCTAGTTCGTGGGTCGACTCAAAGCGGTACACAAATTGCTATCTGTGGTTATAAGGCCTTTGCAACCAGCCAATATATATCTGATCTCCCGAAGCATATAGCTGGTGCTGCAATTTCGCCGCTCAAAGGTACAATACAGTGCCGTGGTTCGAGCTCGTAACCCTTCGGTCAGGCGCCCAGCGTTTTACCACCAGATTACCGTGCCTCCTGGTTAATACATGCACCTTTGTTGTCTAATAAGATATGAAAAAAAGATGAAATGCAGATAATATAAAATTAATGTGTTAATGAAGCAGAAAACCAAATAAAATAAAAGGAAATTGACGTCTTGTCTTAACATCGCGACAATACAACAGAGCGATACGTCTTTTACATATTTGGAACCAATTGCAAACGGCGATAGAAACGGCGAACAATACAATTGGTAATTATGGAGAACATGTGTGACAAATAGATAATGATGGTTTTGTTTCTGCTGTTGACAAACACAGCCGTATCGTCGTCGGTTCCATCTTCACAAACCATTGTACAATATATCCTGAGTACAGCAATTAAACACTGGATACATTAAAAACCTTCATTAACCTATTAAAATGATATTTTATTTTAAAGCATGCATCATTATATAAATAAGATAATCAGCACGCTTTCCAAAGAAGCCATGTTCTTACCCATTAAAGAAAACAAAATTAAATGAAATTTTAGTGACTGGTTAGGCAGATAATATCAACATCTATGTATGTATACTAACAGTGTTTTCTCCTATTTCGTATCCTCTGAACCTACACCTGCTGACGTTACAATATGTAGTGTGACACCTAATATCGTCAGTACAATCAAAGCTATATTGTATTTGTATAAATGTTAACTACACTTCCGGGTAGTTCGAATGTGGGATTTGGAGTCCATATACCCGTATCCATATCTCCGTATTTGGAGATTCACATATACACGCTCACCGATTTAGTACATAATGTATTCTTTTAATTACATTTTTCTTATCGTTGATAAATTATAAGTGGTAGACATTATTAACAAGAATAAGTTTATATAATATAGAAATAATCATGTGAGTTACTGTTACGGGAAAACAGGAGATTAGTGGGTTGTTCCATATTGTACGTTTATGTCCCCTAGAGATTAACTGATTCTGCCCGAGATTAAAGTTCATTATACTTAGATAGGATCGCTAAGAAATACAACCAAACCACGAAGTTTGATAAGTAATTCTGAATAATTTGACTTGACTCTGAACACAAAGCAATTTATCACTTAAATTTGAATTTAATTATCATATTTGACAATTTATTTATATATTTTTTTCATTACATACATTAATAAGATATTGAATTATATTTACTCAATATATGAAGTATATGCATTATTTATAAGCACACACTTTACAGTTAGAAATAATAAACACTTTATTCATTTCTAAACAAAATATACAGTTTTTAATAACGATATGGTGCAACATATTCACAAGTTCACTACATAGCACAGAATACATTGTATATAATATATACACAGTCATCACAATAATGACAATATTCCTTTCGGATCTAAGCTATTTTAACAAATATTTCTTTTTACTTTCAAATACCCAATCTAAATTTGAATCAACGACTTCAGTTTAAAGGGGCATCACTTGAAGAGCTATTTTGTAATCTATGTGCATTTCTATCTATGTTACCTTGCTATCCCCAAATTCTTAGTCCGATCCAAATTTCCAAAGTGACCGCTTAAGTTGTTCGGGAAAGCACTGTTAAAAATAGCGACAATAACGTCAGCTGACGGATTTGAAACGAGACAGTAATACAGGTGGTCTGACCGAGAGGCAAAGTTTCCAAAGAGGTCCCATAGAGGGGCCGTCAGGTGACTGAAACTTCTTACTGCATCATGAAACCAAGGCATGTGATATCGAATCCGTGTTGAAACTTATTGAATCCCCTTACCAGTAATAATTCATAATCGTTAGGTAATTGAAAATATGCCAATACCCAAAATTTAAATGAGAAAATATTTGTTGGCATCTTGGCAGCATTTATAGACACCGGGATATTTATTTCCAAAATGTGACCGTAACAAATGGATACGGAGGTAAACATCTTTCCTCAACCATGACACACGGAATATTCACGAGACAAATATTCCTGATCAAGTGTTTTCATAAAGTGCATATATAGTGAAAAAAGGAGAAATGTTTGTGATTTTTTAATTACAACTCGGTGTCTTTGGCCACTTTTTCTACACCATAATTATATATATTCATGTTTACTCCTTTTCCAAATGTCACTGTCTTAATACGTTAACACTTAGTAAATCATATTAGCTATCACACACAATTATCGTTTCTTTCAAAACCACTACATGTACATGTAGAATATGTGCCAGATATGGAACGTGTTGAGATACCTGATAGTTTAACGTTTTCAATACTTTTAAGAGATTACCGTAAACTTGTAAATATACCTTTTTATGTCGAGATAACTTTTCCTTAATCAGTTCCTTTTGTCCGTACAGATCGACAGCACGTACATTATTTTACAGCGTGAAAAATAACTTTTCACCCGTTGTTTATGCGTAAATCGATTTTATCTGAAGTCGAAAAATAATTATGTACATAATGTATAAAAAAGAAGTTGTTGCATGATCATTGATTAGTGAAAATATTAATTTTTAAAACATTATAGTTTTCAAATTTATTTTGTTCTGCGATCCTTTATCTACGATAAGTAGATTCTTCTCCTTCAGTTATTTAGCCCGAATCGCCAATTTGATATTCTTGAATCTTGCATGTAAATAAAAACAATATAATTAAGTCTTACCATTTTACTTAACCCGGGATGACTACAAATTATGTAAATCTAACAGCGCACGTATTTCATCTGACCCCGAGTACCGACTAAGGAGAGACCAGAATACGCGTGGTTATCACAACAGTTATCCCTTGGAAGGCCTAATAGCAAATTATTCTAACCAGTCACTTTTCCCTTTCTTTCGCATAAACTGCTGTATATAGTAACGCAAAGTAAACGATCTCCGATACATGCACGTTAATATTACAAAATAAGTTAATCAGTGTTTCAACTTAGACAAAGATACTAGCGAGGTTAATAGTTAAAGATATTATTCATAACATAAATAGCATTTCAATCGATTCCATTTCAGCTTTATACCGGCTATCAGGAAAAATAAATGCACCGTATAAACTGCTAGGGCAGCTATTTTCTGTTTTGAATACTTCCCACCTGCAATAGAGATTCCGTAACTTACCCCTTGCAGTATCTTTTGACCATTTTACAACTTTTCGCGCCTTATAATTATTCATTTTTATGAATAAATACCTGCAAATTCCGATGGTTTGATATAAAAAAAAAAGACAAAAAAAAATACTTCACTGTGATGTCCCTTTAACATTGTACGGTTATCAAATTTCGTGAGGATCGCACTGCTGATTCTGAGCAAGATTTTTCATCCAAATTTCTGTTTTGATTTTTAATTCGTTTCAGCATTTTTTTCCAAAATGCCCTTCTAGCTGTGGTGAGTTTTTTTCTATCAGAACTGTGTTCGTCCGGCCATACAATAGGACTGATTTCCTCTCAGTTTTTGCGAATAAGCTTTGGAAATTCACTTCGTCTCATATCATTTAATAAAATAATGACATTCATATTTTCTCGTCCGTCACGAAAACCAAAACACACTGGTTAGTTTCACTGTGAAAGTTTGCCATTCGTTCTTAAAAAAATTGCAGCTAAAAATGGACTTGCGTGACTTATCAATAGCGTTCAGTATGTTGTCACAAAGATCCAGTCGCAGATCGAAACATTTTTTATCAATACAATATTTAATATTTTCCTGCTCTAGCCAAGGAACAAATGTTCCAGTGACCCATCTAGCATCCTCGTCACAGTAGGTTATGATCACATCGAATGGAAACACTTCATATTCCAGAGGCTGTCTACACCACACCCTCAATTTCACACTGTGTCTCCAGATCACTCGGGATAAGAAAGCTGAAAAAACGAAAACGACGATCAATATCAGAGATATGATTAACCAGAATAGAGAGGCACAGCTTTCCCGAAATTGATCAGAAGTTTGAAGGAACGTATTATGAGAAGTTCTTTTTATACAACCAATAAAATTATCTATGTGACGTTTCGATGACTAGTACGATATGTACACTGCCACCTTCATCAGACAAATGACCAGTGAAGCGTAT
>JAULCA010436542.1:0-23170 GCA_032360845.1 Crassadoma gigantea | reverse complement strand
GGGGGTGACAAATTTTGCAGAATTTTGCTCAAAAGCAATTCACCAATTCTGCAGCGGTTCCTAGATTAATTGTTTCTTCATGTCATGAGTAAACAGCAGGTGTATTCTTTTTATTCCCGACCTGCGGGGATGTTATGCTTGTTTGTGTTAATGGTTGGACGATGCGGCATTTTATAAAGTAGATGGTATAATTTTAAATATGAAATCCTATCAAGTAAAAAGAAAACTGCAATATCACTTACCGCTGGAATACTGTTTCCAGAATTTGGCGTCGGCGATCCGTCAGCTATGCAGGCAACGGCCACCAAGCACTTGAGAAGAGCCCAAAATAGCACCATGTTGCTTTCTACTCAGGAAACAGTTTGCTCAACCTACCAATGACTTATATATACAAACACAGAATAACAAAAAAAATCAGTAACTCAAATTATGATAAATATAATTCAAATTATTAAAAATAAAATTAAAATTTACTTAATTTTTTAATATATACATATGTAAAAGTCTGCCATCTTAACGTCTGACTGATTGGCAGATGTTCCATTTACATTTCAATTTCCTTATTGTGCAATACTGCAAGCAAATTGTGCAATATTGTTGACTGTGCTCTGGTTGAATCGTGACAATGATTTTTAATCAAAATTCCATGGAATCGCTACGTGGGTGTATTTTTTGGGAATCACCATTGCCACGGTTATCTAATAAGTCTTATGGCAATGCAATTGCAAAACAAATAACATGATGCTTCTATTTAAGGAATTTTGATCTCGACGCTTATGTCAGAAAACATGATTTAATTGTTTGAACATGAATAATTAAGGCCGGCAGGTGCGAGTCAGTCAATAGCCAACCTAGCGGAATTACGCCTAAGTATTAGTCTATTCCGTATATAAAATTTACATGAATATTCACATTGCTAAAAAAAAAGTCTGATCATGTGCAATAAAACAGAATTTAGCACCTACGAATATGGAAAAAAATATTCAAGACATAGAATTTCTCATCACCAAGATTTTTTACTCGTTTGTTAAACATCCTGCTTTCTCAATTAGCCATATTTTTCACAAGGATACTTAATATCTTTTTGAAAAATTACAAAAGATGTCACTCACGGCATTCAAAACAATTTCCTTTTATTCTTATTTGAGAGGTTGTATTGCATAAACTGTATCTCCATTTCTTCCTCGTTTTCGTGTTACGTCAGTAACGCATATGATATTTTTCAAACTGAAAATGAAAATATCTATCTAGAACTGGTTCATTTAGATTTTCTACATCCATATGAAGAAAAAGCTCATTGAGGCTCTAGCTACCATTGCAATCAATACGTAAAATTTGATTTTAATTTTGTAATAGATTGCGATGTTATTAATCGAGGAGAGATAGGATATGAAATATTTGGGCATCAAAATGAAATGATTCCTAACGAATATCTTCGTGAGCCATCTTGCGACTAAATTGCGTTTTCCTTTCGGACATCTTGAATGAGCCATCAATTCTTGACTTCTAAAATTCGTCAGGCAGATTCTGATGCAGTTTTGGGGGGTAATATCAGCTAAAAGTAGGGATCAGAATCTAAACTAGAGTGGCGTAGATCACAGCGTTCAAAACCTTCTAATGACCTATATGATACTTACTTGTAAAGTATCACTGATATTCTTTTAAATAATCTTATGATATTTAAAATTAAGATCTTTACTGACCCCTTCATTTGTCATAGGCAAGACCACATGAGGTCTCTTTATATAAATAAATTAAATCGATAGCCTCCGATTATGACCACTGTTATCTGTAATGATACATCAATCAATCCCTTTCAATCCTACATTTAGCTTAACCCCCGCAGGGGCTGGGATTGGGAAAAGGATACAACAGCTATTACCCACGGCTTGTATCGTAGGAGGCGACTATTGATTTATAGGGATTTGCTTTGGTATCCTCTATTTGGGGACAAAAAAGTGACCAAAATAAATATGCTGAACCCTTTGAAATATTTGGGATTTTTAACCTTTCTACTTCGAACAACCTTTTATTTCCTAGCACCTTGCTCGGCCCAGGTAAGGAAAGCCTTGGGTTCTGTCCCCAGGCCGGGACGTTTCAAAGTCCTTCAAAATGGTAGTTGTTATTACCTGTTTCACGTTTAGCATTTAGGGGAAGAACAACTGCTTCACTCGTTGTTACTTTAATGTAACTGGGCGGAATGCTGTGCTAGGTATATTCGGCAGGGTAAAACACTATAAACAGAGGCAAGCACGCTAACATACCCGGTCTCCTGCATACACACTTGCAAACATGGCCTTAAATGATCTAAGCTGTTTATAGGACCTCAAACAAAATTAAACCAAACATTTAGCGTAGTATTTCTCAAAACCGTAACTCATATTTTAACGGTTTTCAACAAATGTTATATGTGCAGGTGATGTATAGTCACATTGTAATATTTTTGTTAGATACAATATTTTCAGATCTAGCTAGAAGAAACATGTTAGGTTTAGCCAATCCGTGTAAAATAAGATTTCTTGTATTGACAATCAATGATCTATTACAGTTTAATTTTCGTGTGAGTGATAGTTACCAAAAATATAGGAATATCACTGTGAAATATTTTCTTAAATATTTAGTGGCGTCATGTCAGAAATGGGCTTTATTCAGTAAAAGTGAAAAATGAAATACTTATATTGTATAGATACCCACTTTGTTACACAATATTTTTGTAATATTGAACATTACAAATGTGTACACGTTTAGGTTTAGTATTGTTTAACGTCCTATCAACAGCTATGGTAAAATGAGTACAGAAGAAATCAATTTGATACATTTCAAATTTGCAGCGCAATGTTTTGTTTTTGTTATGTTTAACGGCTAATTGTGAGTCAATTGTGTACAACCAACACAGCCCAATGATAATTCAGTGATATTCAAATGTCAAAAAGGTGAAATTTTGACATCCGAAACAGATGTTTGATGAATGTCTTCAAAAACCTTTCAAGGTTTGTTGTATAAGATTAATATAATGATAAACCTCTTATCTCAAAGCCGATCGATTTTTCAAATGTTCCCGTTTTGTACATTGGTAATATGTTGGAATTTTAGCAAAACCAACCAAGGCAACATACTGCATTTTTTTTAACATTAAAGTATACTTTACTAAAATAAAATATGAGTCACTTTAGGCACTTTGATTTTTAATTTGACGATCGTCTTTTACCTTTAAGTGTGTTTGATGCTTTTTTTTTTGCATTTGTTTTTGTCGACCATGTTTTGGCTCTGATGACCAATCCTGTGTTGATTGGCTGTTCAGCTTTCAATAATGATAATTATAGTTTTCACCCTTGCACAAAATTTCATTCTTGCCTTCATATATTTCCTAGATCTTTATATGGAATCATAATATAAAACCTTTCATTTAATTATCTTTTATCCATTATGTATTAAATTTCTATAATTGATATTCAACATGGAATCACATATATCATTTAAATCCTAGGTAAAATGAGATATTCCACATTACCTCAAAACATATTTCCAGTATACTGTTTAATTGAATGTATATTTTCATTTTCTACGTCTTTAAGATGCGCATGATTCATTTTTTCTATGGATTATATGCCTACTTTATTAGCTTTATTTGTTTGTTTTCGGATCAGATTGTTAAAAACAAATTTTGCGATTCCTGTTTTGTTTTTATATTTCTCTTATAATTACAAAGTTATACTTATCAGTTGATTCTGTATTATCTTATCATCGGCGAGTCCAACGCAATTTATAATGCGTCAGGGAATACATCATGTATTTCAAAAGATTTCATTAAGGCATTAGATTCAGGTAAAGAAATAAAAGAAGTATTGTGTGACATCAGCAAAGCATTTGATAGGGTTTGGCAAAAAAAGGCTGTTGTATAAACATCCTGGAGATCTCTTTTCTGAACAATTGCAGTTGGGTTGAGCAGGCTGAACAAATAATTCAGAAAGCAACGTCTAGATAAAATATTATGCGATCTTAACATTTAAACTCGACAAGCAAACATTACAAAAGATATATTTTCGTTTATAAGACCACTTGTGGAATAAGCTGATATTGTCTGGGATAGCGTTACAAAAGAATATATAACTTAACTAGACAATGTTAATTTGGAAGCTGCTAGGATTGTTTCAGGTATGACTAAACTTGTAAGCTTAGACAAACTCTATACAGAAATTATATGGAATAAATTAATAGATCGTAGACTCCATCATAAATTGTTACAATTCTATTTAATGTTTAATCAAAATTCTCCAGAGTATCTGTATAATTTCTTATCTAATTCGGTTAGTGATGTTCATAGTTATAATACCAGACTTTCTGACCCATCATGTCTCACACCCATTCTTTTCAAAACAATAGCATTTCTGCCATCTATTTTAACAATTTGAATTATCTTCCATTACATATTAGATATAACCCTTCCATTTCCCATTTAAAAGCCTTTATGAAATCTAATAGTAAAGTATGTCCACCTTCATACTATTTTCAGGGTTCACGTCTTGGTCAAATCTACCACGCAAAAATGCGTATGTCATGTAGCTCCCTAAAAACAACACTTATTTACGAAAAACATCATACCGTCCCCGAATTGTTCCTGTGGTGTCATTGAGAACTCAACACAATAGTTGCTCAAACGTAACAAATATACAGCACTTAGACAGCTTCATATTCTGAGATTGCCTTATCCATTATCTACATATCTTTTACTCTTTGGTGATGACTCTCTAACCCATCACGAAAACGCAACAATTTTTCTAGCCGTCCAAAATTATATACTAAAAACTAAAATATTTCAAATAAACGAATAGTTCCTTTACAATTTATTTTGACATATATCGATATATGGATGTTGTGTTGCATTTGTTTAACTATTATGTTCAAACGAGTTTGGATTTATATGTTAATTCAGTGATTTTGTCATTGCATTCATTTATGCTATATGTCACTAACTGGCCACGATTTTGAGACTGACAAAGTGATGTGTAACCTTAAAAAGAGCAGGTCGTGCCATGTACGAAGCGGGAAAGTATTTTTATGGACTTGCATTCGATAAGTGTGATGGCTTGTGTTTCAACTGTAACGTTTTTAGATAATCATGGCGGTTTTTTGTGACATACTTATTTGGTCAATAGTTGATTTAGTGGTTAAGTTATACTTTGTAATTTTGATATACATTTTAACCTTCATCGAGTGTCGATTCACAGCATTGCTGAAATTTTTATCTTCTACTGCATAGTTATATTTTACAGAGTTGTGTTCCGCATACTCATTATAATATAGCAATAATATATTTCCATCTGATTATCATATGTAAATTGCTATGTTATTCATTCCTGGTTTCCACTGCATACAAATCCAATATCCCCTCCCCAATTCCCGTATTTGTTCTGTTGTACATATTACTTCATTCCTGTAGCTACTGTTGAAAGGCTGATTATTAAGCAAGTAACAAATTTACTTCAAAATTGTCACGACATTGTTTTTGCTTTCTGTTCTTTTCTTTGAACATGAACTTCGATGTATTCAAACAGAAATTGAATAAAACAAAGTTTAAAAAAAAAAAAAATGCTCAACCCATTGAAGTTTTGGGGATTTTTTTTATTACTTTCTAACTACCTTTTATTTCTTAGCACCTTTCTTAACTACATCTCACTATTGGCTGTAAAGTTGATAGCGAACGCTCAACCTATGGCCAAAAGTGAGGTATTGTCAAGGGAGACTTTAGGAAAATGAAAGTTGTTTAGAAAGGAGAGACAAGAAAAGATCCCAAATTTATTCGTCTCTTTCTATCATGTAATTGGGGGAAGCAAGGAAAAGTCTTAAGCCCTACCTGCAAGGACTGTCGCTTCCAGAGAATGGTCCTGCTGTGTGTAGAATCTTGTCATCAGGCAGAGCGATGCTCATGAATTTGAGGTAATTACACTTCTTCTGACCACAGTAGGATATTCTCTGGAGATTATGATCAGCACTCTTTTTGATATATATGTAGGTACAAGCTATAATGGCCTAGAGTGACCTTTTCACAAAAGAATATTTCTGAAAAGACAGTATTGTGTCCAAGTAACTGTTTTCTGGTCAAGTGGTCTGGACTCAGAAACAGTGGTACTATAGACTTGTCTAATGCCTGCACTATGAAGTGAAAGGTTTTAGATTAAACTGGAAATACCAAGGAGAGAAGAACGCTGAGTCCAGGGTATATCTGTTTTTAGTTTTACCCAAAACAGTAATAGAGCATTGTGTATGGTGTTCGTGTACGTACAAGAAGAAATAAATGGGACGCAGTGCGAGTTGATTTTGAGGAACTGATCTTTGGACCAACCTGTCCAGGCCTTACAATCAGAGTCCTGTAGAGAGGTAAAGCTTAGGGCAAGTGCTGACTGGTTCTGTGACAGAGTATGCGACAGGTCCAACAGGTCATTAATTATTTCAGACGATTTTGGAGGTAATTGAGAATCTAATGATTCTCGCCCCTCTAGCACAACCTCTGTAGAAGGATTCAAGTCGTCTCATAAGATGACTGGAACAAACGCGAGATGAAGCAGGACACCATAGCTTGTGCGAGTATATCAGGTGGTGTCTTGCACGTTTTGGCAACGGCAAGGATTTTGTCCCAGTGAGTATGAATGTGATGAGACACAGACAGTATTTTTTTGTGTGAACATGATTCATTTAATATATCCTGAACTGTCAACATAGGCAATATATGTGGTGGTTCATTTCCCTTGGTTGTTGACAAGGTTCTGATTCGGGCTGATTTCTTTTTCGAAGATAGTTCATGTAACCCTTTTGACAAATGTGTGCACGTGCTTGTCCTTTCTTTGCAGGCATCACCCTTTGTTGAATCAGTGTACCCACTTTTACCTTTTCTTTTGTACAATGGCTCACAACCTTCTCCAACACATCGTTGGACAATTACTTTCAATAACGAAACTATAACAAAACATCGAAGTTAAATAGCGAACACGAACCTACGTATACTAAGTAACAAAACATCTAAATAAACGTAGAATTATCAATAAAGCGGGACCAATAACACTTATTTCTGTATACAAACAGAAATTTAATAAAAAAAAAAACAATAACGAAAATTACATTAACTGTATTATTTTTTTTTATATAAAACATAATAAGTAAAGTGACATTTGAGTTTGGTTATGAATTCAAAAGTCTTACGCCTATATTAGTATCGCTTTCGGGTGATTAATCGAGACTTTAATTTAATAAAGAAATAAATAAAACAAGCTTACAATTAGTTTTGCATGCAACATTCGTCCCCTGCCGTCAATTAAATTTTCAAAGCAAAACAGACCATGATAGCAATGAGGCCCTAAAAATGGCGATAAATGTCTATTCTAGTAAGTGACCTTCACAGTTGACCTTTTGACCCTTACCTCAATCCCACCCTATATATTTTCTAATAATATTAGATTGCAATACAAACGGTCAACCCTATCACAAGTTATCATCTGGAGCCAAAATATGAGGATAAAAGTATATTTTAGTAACAGTGACCTTCGCAGTTGACCTATTGACCCCAAACATGATCCCACTATATATTACCTTTTTCTAAAAATATAAGATTGCAACAAGTTTCAATACAATCGGTGCACCCTATCACAAGTTATCATTTGGAAGCCAAAATATGATGATAAAAGTATATTTTTAGCAAGTGACCTTCAAAGTTGTCCTTTTGACTCCAAACATGATCCCACTCTATACTACCTCATAAGCTAAACGTTTATGTAGTTTTAACCAAATCCATCGATCCTTTCTTCATCTGGAAACCAAAATTTGACGAAAAATTATGTCCTCAAGCTATCGTCTGAAAACCAACATGCGGACAGACAGACAGACGGACGGACAGACAGACGGAGACAAACACTATCATCCCCTCCGGTTTCACCGGCAGGGGATTAATTACCAGGGAATACCCAGACCTATGCCTGGACGCTACCTGCAGATTTGGTCTTTGAAGGTTGGACTGGGCAAGAGCGCATATAATGTGGAGCAGCAATGCTAACCTGGATTTTTATCTGTATATACATTATTTCTTTGACTTAAAATAACAACTTACACCTGGCTTATACCTGCTATAACTTATAGTATGAATGTTAGGCGCATTTTATTCTATATACTAGATTCTACGACAGGGAGGCCACTCAGCTCCCCATTTATCCAATTATACGAACTCATGCATAAGGCAAAATGAATATGAAGCCCTACCTGCATTGAACTGATTTTTTGCACACATATAATATCGTATTATCTTTATAAAGTTTAAATATATATTGCATCTAAAATCATTTTGTTAGGGAAATCTCATATTTTAGGCTTCGAATTCTAAAGAATTAATCACAACATCTTTTGTAACGCACCGTACATTTCTGAAAGTAATAAATGATTAGACATGTTATTTTTTAAATATAACAGGAAAGAAAGAAATTTATTGGCAAAAATATAACTTAAAGATATTTTTTTTCATTTTTAAACCCTTTGTCTTACACGTTTAAAACTACAACCATAACGGGAAATATGTAAACCAAAATTATAATTATACACGAATAGTGTAAAATAAATAATAGAACAGCAAAAATATAGAAGTACAGTTAATAAAAGAATTGGAAAGGGGCAGGCTCCTATGTAAAATTAGCACTACTGGAAACAGTCCCTTTGAAATCTATATGAGTGGTTTTCTGTTGATGAATTTGTAAATTTTGCTGTAGAAATTTTTCCTTTTGTTTTGACATGTCCCTTTGTTTTAACTGCTTTTTTTAACACTAATCCTTCTGACCATATCCCACACTTTTATGATGGTTGAGTTCGAGTTAAATTTCGACACGTACGATTTTCATGATGCCTTTTTATTTAACCTTATTTCTCGCCAAGCTTTTGCTCGAAACATTTTATAGTGATTCAAATTGCTGTATGAAGCGTTGTTTTGGATTTTTTCAAACCAGTTTTTGTTTTACTTGCTTTGTCACATTTTTCGTTACTCTACATTTTTTTCAATTGCAAAACTAATTCTGTGGTAAATTGAAAAATTGTGAATGGTTTTATATTTCTAAGGGAATAATTCAAATCAAATGAATAATCTTTAATTGCTCTTATATGACAAATATATTTAATTAGCAACACTAAACATTTTTAAAGTTAATGTCTAAGCAGCAGTTACAATTACTAAGGTATGCAATTCCCTTTTAAGGTTAAAGTTTATTTATATTTAAGATATAAGGATGGCAATGAAGTGTTTGATGAAAGGTCAGATTAAGCATTATCATCATGCATTTAGTAGAACAACTTTACCTGTATCATTAATTAAAGTACCGGTGTAATAATTTGTGTTGCTGAAATATGGTCTGAAAAAACTTTTCTTAGTGTGCCCAGATGTACAATGTATAATAAAGTAACTGAAGTCTAAAATGTAAGTCAAATTCAGCATCTACACACAATAGTTAGTGTCCCTTTAGCTGTGTCATTGATGTCATCATTACGCATGCATTACTTAAATTTACCCAGACATAGACCAAACACGGTTTTTTTAATGGGATGGAGGAAGCGACCCAATATGTTTGTACGTCCTCTGCAAACTTCATTTAGCAGGGGCTGGGAATAATAAATAATAAGTTGCAGATGATTTACAACATACATATTTGCATTAGTCAATGATATAATTTTATAAAAAAAAATCAATATGAATAAAAGATAATACGTTTGCTGTCGTTACATATCTCTATGTACATGTATGTATATTTGATGGGACAATTTCAGAAATTTCTAAACTAAGTAATGAAAAGGAATACTTAATCAAATATAATCATCATGAAATATCATGACTCATGACAAATTATTGAGAAACTGCTACTTGCTGTGTATTCCTATGACCTTAAAAGAAGGTCAAGGTAATCAACATAAAGTTTGGTTTGGTTTTATTTTGTTTAACGTCCTATTAACAGCTAAGGTCATTTAAGGACGGCCTCCCCTGCGTGCAAGATGCATGCATGTAGTGAATACGTGTGTGTTTTGGGAGGCATCGATATGTTCGTGTACTGTCTCCTTGTAATAGCGCGGAATTGATGCCGACTTTATAGTTCTACCTCACTGAAACATACTGCCGAAGACACCCAGCAGGACACCCCACCCGGTCCCATTATACTGACAACGAGCGAACCAGCCGTCCCACTCTTTAATTCCTGAGCGTAAAGCTGGAATTTACCATTTTATAGACTTATCCACATGCAGAAACTTGCAGACCAAATATAAGGACCCTATGCTTAAAAAAAATTGACAAATAGGCATATGACCGACACTTCACTTGTACAATAAGATTACAACAGTTCGTACCACAGGAGCTTAAAAGTATATTTGAAGTTCTGAACCATGATATTTGTCTTTCCCTTAATTCTGACTGTATGGCCAATCACTAGCTACGGTTTACATATCTGTGGTCTATGCTCTTTTTTTAAAATAATAACCAATAATATGGTATTTTCATCGGCACATATACAGCAATGTCTTGATTTCTCCAGGACACTGTCTTACAGCACACGGTATTCTGATGGTTAGGTCTGGATTTGCCGAGAAAATTCGGAATATTCTGTAGGAAACAAAAAAGAAAAAATACACTGTCATGAACCGGACATAGACACTATAGAGAAAATAGTTGTAACTATATGATATGCTTTTGTGGGAAAATAGCAATATATACTCTTCGAAGACACCAATTCAATTTTGAAATTTGACTAAAAGCTAGTTTGTACTTAACTTAAAATAAACAATATATAATATACCTTGAACACATCTGCATCATTTCATAGCAAAAACATATATTATAGGTATATACATAACCCACTGTGGTATTTTTGAAACTGTGTTTATGATAAAAGGACTAATTTATTATAATGGCTTCAAAGAATATAACACATCATTTGGAATATACTTAAGCAAACCACATGGACTGCCAGTCACTGATAGTGAAGCAAGTTTCCATCTCATGTTTTGCATGTCTTGAGAAGGCTTCTGTTGTGTCTCAGGGATAGCACTGAATAAAGAGGACAAATAACAAGTTAAAACTATGACGGGTTATCAAAAGAAACCTTCACATTCCATTTAGGTAGTTAACAAAGTATTAAATTATTTCATTATCAGCATGAAGTTAAACTGTAATGTGTTAAATACGTCTTTGTTTTAAATGTCACCTAAGTGACAGGCATCTGGTTCCAAATGCATATCCGATGGTCAGTTTACTAGAGGTAGTAAACTGATGGATGAATTATTGCACAATTATGCCTCTATAATTTTATATAGCTGAATGACTGAATCAATAAACAGACTTGTTAACTATACTTAAGGTTTCCTGATTCAACATTTCACAATATTAATTATAGCACTGATCATATAATTTTAGGCATGAAGGCAAACAAGAACTGTTGTTTGTTTCGAGTCAAATTTATTACCTACCAAACTCTAATTCCTACTTTTTATAGATATGTGACAGGAAACCATTTTTTGTTTGCCTACCTATTACTTTGGTAAAATTTCAAGAAAGTATTTTTAACGTGTTACATTTAACTTTCCAACTTTATTTTTTGTTAAGCCTTGAACAAAATAAATGACTCAGACTTACACTCTACATTTTACACTTGAGTTTATCCTTAAGAACATATTCTGATTATATAGGGTTTTTTTCTTAGCATATTGAAAGAGAATAATTGAAACATTTGTCAACATTTTTCCCTATTGGACCCCGCTCCTCTGCCTCCAGGAGGGTCACATCCTCTGTTGATACATAAATTGGGTCCCCTTTGACCAAGAATACTCGAACTCCAGGCCAGATTTAGTAAAAATTCACTGAGCTGTTCAACTTCAGGACAAGTAGACACTAAGGATGATGCTTACCAAGTTTAAACAAATTATTCCCCGGTTCTTAAGAAGTAATAAGGTTTACAGACGAGGCTATGTCGTGGTAGTGACCTAATGATAATTTGAATATACCAGTTTACACAGTTTTAAACATTGAATAACATGAAAAAAAATATGTTCCTGCAGGTAGGGCGTGAGAATTGTACATGTTGCCCCCGTTGCATAATCGTAAGAGGCCACTTAATTTCGGGATCCTATCTTTTCTCTTCTTTCTAAACAACTTTTTTTTAAAAATATCTCCCTTGTAAATGCCTTTATTTTGGCGTTTAGTTGAGCGTTCGCCCCTGTAAGAAAAGCTTTGGGTGTGGTTTCTTGCGACATACGAGAGTCTGTAATAATGATAGTCTCCACTCCTGCTTAACGCTCAGTAACTTAGGAGTGGGACGACTGGTTCGCCGTTGTCAGTATAGTGTGACCAAGTGAGGGGACAAACACGGACGTATCACAACCTCCCACAACACACACGCATACATAACACGCATGCATCTTGCACACATGGGAGACAATCCTTAAATGACCATAGCTGGTGATAGGAAGTCTAACAATACTAGGAAGTAGAAAGTTATTTAGAAAGAAGAGGAAAGATAAGATCCGGAATTCACTAAACCAAACTGACGCTCAGCAAGTTAGGAATGGTTTGGTTTTGTATGACTTTATAGTGCTACCTCACTGAACCATACTGCCGAAGACACCCAGCAGGACATCCCACCCGGCCACATTATACTGACAACGGAATGGGACGACTGTTTCTCTCGTTGTCAGTGTAATGTGACCGGATGGGATGTCCTGCAGGGTGTCGTCGGCAGTATTTTTCAGTTTGGTAGCATTACTAAGTCGGCATCAGTTCCGCGCAATCACAAGGAAACAAACACGGACATACTACAGCCTCCCAAAACACACACGCATACACTACATACAGGAGAGGTCGTCCTTAAATGACCATAGCTGTTGATAGGACGTTAAACAATACAAAACTAAACAAATCCTGATAAACTTCTATATGAACTATTTGCCTTGTTCAGGAAATGCCTCGTCACTGTAGGAGTTGTTCAGGGTATAGAGGAAGTTGTCAAAACCAGTGATCATGTCTGCAAACTGGCACTTCACAACATTTTATGCAGTTGGGTTTGGTTTGGTTTTATTTTGTTTATCGTTAACGACATCAACAGCCAAGGTCATCCTTTTATTGCTCACCTGGTCCGAAGGACGATGGTGAGCTAATGCCATACAGCAGCGAACGTCGTCCGTCCGTCCGTCAACTTTTCCTTTAAAAACGCTACTGGTCCTGAACGGCCAAGCAGATTTTGACAAAATTTGGCCTGAATCGTCCTTGGGGGAAGGGGATTATATTTTGTGGGGGCTGAGGGGCGGGGCCCAATAGGGGAAATAAAGCAAATTCTTTAAATCCTTCTCCTTCTGTAGGAATGAAGGGATTTGTTTCATATTTGGTCTGAAGCATCCTTGGATAAATAGGAACCAATTTTGTATAAATAGTGGGTCTGTCAAATCTGGGGGCTGAGGGGCGCGGCCCAATAGGGTAACATAGAAAATTCTTTAAAATACTTCTCTCTCTTTA
The DNA here is from genome assembly GCA_032360845.1 of Crassadoma gigantea. Classification (NCBI taxonomy): domain Eukaryota; kingdom Metazoa; phylum Mollusca; class Bivalvia; order Pectinida; family Pectinidae; genus Crassadoma; species Crassadoma gigantea. Next base: position 9,651 of record JAULCA010436542.1, on the reverse strand, counting down.
GGAGTGAAAGGATTTGTTCCATATTTGGTCTGAAGCATCCTTGGTTGACGGGGAACAAATTTGTATAAACAGTTGGCCTTGGCCCCCTTAGGGGTTGAGGGGCTTGGCCCTATAGAAGAAACAGGAAATTCTTAAAAAATCCTACTACTTCTGTAATAATGAAAGGATTTGCTCCATATTTGGTCTGAAGCATCCAAAGGTGAATCAGAACCACTTCTGTATAAACCTTGGACCTTGGGCCTGAGCGGTGGGGCCCTATAGGGAAACAGCAATTTTCTTTATAATCCTTCTTCTCCTGTAATAATGAAAGGATTTCTGCCATATTTGGTCTGAAGCATCCTTAGGTGAATCAGAACAAATTCTGTATAAAGCGTTGGTCTGGCTCCCCAAGGACCTGAGGGGCGGGGCCCTATAGAGGAACATAAAAAACTCTTTAATATCCTTCTTATTCTATAGGAATGAAAGGATGTGTTCCATATTTGGTCTGAAGCATCCTAAGGTGAACTGGAACCAGTTTTGTATAAACTCCAAGGGCCTAAGGGTCTGGGGCCAATAGGAGAAACATAACAAATTCTTTAAAATATTTCTTCTGTAATTATGAAGGGGAACTAATTTTGTATACATTTTTGGTCTGGTACCCCAAAGGCCTGAAGGGCGGGGCCCAATAGGGGAAATATAGCAAATTCTTTAAAATCCTTTTCCTTCTGAAATAGAATGAAAACATTTGTTCCGTATTTGGTCTGAAGCATCCTTGGACGAATAGAAACCAATTTTGTATAAACCGTGTGTCTAGTCCCCCTGGGGACTGAGGGGTGGGGCCCAATAGCGGAAACATAGCGAATTCTCTAAAACCCTTCTTCTTCTGTAGGAATGAAAGATTTTGTCCATTTGCGAATTTATATAACCTCTTACTTACCATGTCATATACACTACCAGCAACGTCTAGCTATTACAACTTCAATTTTGCTTAACATTTCCAGGTGAGCGATACAGGCCCTCTGGGCCTCTTGTCTTAAATATGGAGTTATCAAGATAAATATACTGAAACACTACTCTTTCCAATTTTACCAATTCAGAATAATTAAGTAATTGGGCGATAACTTGACACCAGATGTCTCCCCTTCTTTAAATAGGGGTAGGACAATGTCTTTTTTCCAAATTTAAAAAATAAATGATTTTTGTTTTATTTTGTTTAACGTCCTATTAACAGCTAAGGTCATTTAAGGACGGCAACATATTAACCAGGGCCTACATATGGAACAAATCTGACAACAAGAAAATCAAATTAGGAATTAGTTTTATAGTTAGAAATGGGTATTGGAATGTTCTTTTTTTTTATAGTTGAAATGGAGCAAAAATAGTAATTCAATATATTAGACTTTTCGGCATCGCCAAACTCAACATTTCCATTATAAGGTTTCATTAGTGATTGAAAAACTTTCTGTGAACCTGACTGCTTAAGCAGTCTACGAACAAGTCTCCAATACGATTTAGGGTTACTGGTATCAATGTTATCAATAATATCACTAATGTTGTCATGAAATGAACCCATTGCGTGCTTTCTCATGTTGTTTTCCTTGTTCCTTAGTTTTTTTATATTTTTCTGAAGGAGTTTGGAATGTCCTGGTCTGAAGATAGAACACATTGCCTTCTCAACTAGGCGAACGTTCAACATTTAAGCCGCAAATAAATCATTGCTAGGCGCTAGCAAACAAGAGGCCCATGGGCCTTAACGGTCACCAGACTAATCTCTATTGAACTTCAATGTTATTCTGAAATGGCATTAATATATGAATTGAAGAGGTGCTTTCAAAACACCTGTATTGTTTGGATAATCAGCGAGGTCAGTACTGTATTACATTTGTGATCTTTTTATCCAAAATTTTGTTTGAAGTTTGTTGAAATTTTTGGCAATACATTCTCTTATGTATGGCCCAATTTGGGCCATGCTCTTTAACCCCTGGGGATAGGACAGAATTAAAAAATAACATAATATATAATGTCATTGAAGTTTGAATGATTTCCAGTAAAAACTACAAAGGGCAATAACTCTGCAAGTTGCAATTAAATTGGTCCCATTTTCGAACTCGTCCAAGATCTTATTAAAAAAAAGGCTGCATAAAAATTGATCGATATCTAATCAAGTTATCCTGTTCACAAGGTCCAATTATATTAAAAATACAAAGGGCAATAATTATGTTAATTGCAATTGAGTTGGCCCCATTTTCGAACCCGTTCAAGGTCTTATTAATGTAAGGCTGCATACAACGTTTCAACAAAATCGGTGTATATTTACTAAAGTTATCGTGTTCGCAAGGAAAGGTTAACGCACAACAACGGACAAAAGGCTATTGCAATAGGTCACCTCACCCAATCAAATGTAGTTAGAAGCAGGAAAATAAACTTTTCGGTTTCAATACATTATTCGCCTCTTTCGATACATGCGATCGGAAACAACGGGTGATTTTTTTCTCGATCCCCGATTTGCAAGGGTGACCATGAATAGATACGCAGGGGATCGTACGATGTAAACATTATGTTAATATTTATACAATGAATATGTTTAGCACGATGCTGCATAAGTATGTAATGCACTGATGCAATTGGCCATACGACGGTTGTTATTTAAATACATAAATAACATAAACCATACAGCACTGACCCATAGAGCGCAAATTGACGGACACACGCTAATACACATTGATTACATATGGTAATGCATGTCGTAAGAAATACTTAAGTGTTTACAAGTGCTAGCGAACTATCTGCATACAGTGACTGGTTTATATTCTTTGCTGGTGTACTCCGGCATGGTGTATCAGTAAGATTTGGTTTGGGTTCGTTTTGTTAATTGCCTTACCAACAGCTAAGGTCATCTAAAGACGTACATCAATGTTTAGCTCACCTGGCCCAGAGGACCGTTGAGCTTATGCCATGGCGCGGCGTCCGTCGTCCGTCAACTTTTCCTAAAACTCGATACTGGTAATGACGACTAAGCAGATTTAGACCAAATTTGGTCAGAAGCATCCTTTGGGGAGGGGGAACAAATTTTGTATAAACCGTGAGTCTGGGGGCTGAGGGGCGAGGCCCAATAGGGGAACTATTGCAAATTCTTAAAAATCCTTCTTCTTCTGAAGGAATGAAAGTTTTTGATTCATATTTGGTCTAAAGCATCTTAGGTGAAGGATCCAATTTTGTATAAACCGTGGGTCTGGCCCCCCATGGGCCTGAGGGATGGGGTTCAATAGGGGTAACAAAGCATATTCTTTAAAATCCTTCTCCTTCTGTAGGAATGAAAGGTTTTGTTCCATATTTTATGTCTGAAGTATCCTTGGGTGAAGAAGAATCAATATTGTATGAACCGTGGAACCAGGGGCCTGAGGGGTGGGGCCCAATAGCGGGAAACATTGAAAATTCTTTAAAATCCTTCTTCTTCTGTAGGAATGAAAGGTTTTGTTCCATATTTTGTGTGAAGCATCTTTGGGTGAAGGGAAACTAATTTTGTATAAACCATGGCTTTGCCCCCCAACCCGGAGTCTGAGAGGCAGAGCCCGATAGGGGAAACATAGCAAAATTGTGTATAAACCGTGAGTCTGGGGGCTGAGGGGCGGGGCCCAAGAGGGGAAATATTGCACATTTAAACAATCCTTCTTCTTCTGAAGGAATAAAAGGATTTGTTTCGTATTTGGTCTGAAGCATCTTGGGTGAAGGGATCCAATTTTGTATAAACCTTGGGTCTGGCCCCCCAAGGGCCTGAGGGATGGGGTTCAATAGGGGTAACAAAGCATATTCTTTAAAATCCTTCTCCTTCAGTAGGAATGAAAGGATTTGTTCCATATTTGGTCTGAAGCATCCGTGGGTGAAGAAGAATCAATATTGTATTAACCGTGGGTCTGCCCCCCGGGGGCCTGAGGGGTGGGGCCCAATAGCGGAAAACATTAAAAATTCTTTAAAATCCTTCTTCTTCTGTAGGAATGAAAGGTTTTGTTCCATATTTGGTCTGAAGCATCCTTGGGTGAAAGGAAACCAACTTTGTATAAACCGAGGGTCTTGCTTTAGGGGTAAGGCCTAATAGGGGAAACTTAGCAAATTCTTTAATATCCTCCTTCTTCTGTAGGAATCAAATTAATGATTTGTTGTGGAGCATCCTTGGATGAAGAAGAACCAATTTTCTATAAACTGTGGGTCTGGTCCCACCCTTGGAGACATAATCTCTGGGTCATAACTTTTAAACAATTGAGATCCCAACCCCAAACTATATATACAATTACTCGGCATAAAGAGATAAATGCAGTCATGATATTAGCACATACCCTGGGTACAGACCAACCCCTAGGGACCTAGTTTCTGAGTCACAGATTGGAAACAGTTTAAGATCCCCACCATATAACCATATATGAAATTACTGAGTATAAAGAGATGAATGCACATACGTTTAGAGGATTGCCTAAAGGTCTGACCAACCCTTGGAGACTTAACCCCAGGGTTATAACTTTGAAATGGTGATGATCCCTACACCAAAACTTTATAAACAATGGTTGGGCATAAAGAGACGAATGCAGTCATTATATTAGAATGGACTAAAGTGTTATGATCCCCACCCCAAAACTACAAATACAAATGCTTGGCTTTAAGAGACAAATGCAATCATGATATTAGAATCGATTCTGGGGTCTGGCAACAACTCGAGGGACCTAGTTTCTGATTTACATCTTAGAAACAGGTGAGATTCCCACCAAATAACCAAACATAAAATTGCTGTGCATGAAAATCTAATACAGAATGATACAAGGATTGGCATATGGGTCTGGCCTATTCTCTTGATTCTCCTTTGGAGAATATTTTGCCATAACTGCTTCGATACACAGGTGAGCGATACAGGCCCTGGGCCTGTTGTTTTGTAATGTATCCGTTCAAGAATCCATGCGCGTGAGGCAGGGTATGATGGTTTGTATGCTTTATAGCTATAACTTGGACCTAAAACAGACTTTGAAGCGTCATTTCACTTTAATATTATATATAGGAACCTAAAAGTGTTACGCCAGGTCAGATTGAAATGGCAAATGAAATAAAACAAAACAGAACAGTTAATAAGACTGATTAGATATTTAAAATATATACCTCCTTTCCTTACGTAACTTTACTTTGACAGTAATGACAATACCTGAAGCCAACGCCAGTGTGGTCAGTTTTTTTAACTAAACTAGTCCGAAGGACCATTGTAAGCTTACAAATATATGACATACCGCAACGTCCGTCCTCTGTGTGTCAATATTTCCATGAACAGAAGGAATTGTTTTGTTTTTGTATTGTTTAACATCTCATCGACAATATATGTCATGAATATGTTCATGTATTTGACTGCATTTGGCTAAGTACATCCGTGAGCAAAAGGGCCTAAATTTTGTTTAAACGGAGAATGTAGCCACCAACATGCGGAGGGGCGTGGCCCGATAGGAGAATTTAAGATTTGAATCTTTAAAATCGTTCTACTGTACCATTGGATGGATTTAAAACTTAAAGAAAGGAGTCATTTTAGGCCTCCTAAAGGCTATCACGTCATACCTTGGGGTTATGCCATCGTGATATGACATGAGATAAAAGTCAGTTTGGAGACTATTACCAATGCTAAACAGCACATCAACACAGGATAGGTCATTGGGGCCAACAAATATTCGTTAAAAACTAATGCTGAATCAAATTTTAAAGGTGTGAAAAAGGAAAAAGAAGAAAGAAAAAGAAAATAGAAAGGACAAAGGGAAATGAAGAGCTTTAGGATAGAAACAACAATACACTATTTAGATGGGCCATGGTAAATTTACCATGGCCCAACCATCCCGAGATATGAGGGGTTAAACTGGGGGATCAAAATTACAAATGATCTTTTTGACAGAATTGCTTGCTAATTTCTGACAATTTCTTCATCATCTAGGCGTATTGCGTAACACTTAAGTTGCAAATATTACAAATGACCGAAAAGGGTTTATAATTAGGTCACTGTGACCTTGTTAGATACTGGCTCAAGTATGTCAACTATTCTTTTTGTTTGTTTGCCTAAATACATATTTGAACCATACAATAATATTACCAAATTGTATTAATAAGTATGTTAACCACACCTAGAGAACTGGAGTTCGAAAATAAGATATTCGGGAGGAGGGGGTTGGGGTTCAAAAATGAAATAATCAGGAGGGGGATGTGAGCGGGGGAATTTATCATTTTTAACCCTTTCATCTTATATATTATAACTATCTTTATTGGTATATCTGTCCTTTTAATAGCTAAGGTCATTAAGGAATGTACCTCTAAGTGTGTAGCGTATGTGTACTTGCATGTGTGTATGCAGGAGACAGTTTATATTGGTGTGCTATCCTCCTTGTGATAATGCTGACCTGAGTCGATTTTATAGTGCTACCACACTGAAACATGCTGACGAATACACCCAGCAGGACATCCCACCCAGTCACATTATACGGACAGCAGGCGAATCAGTCGTCCCACTCCTAAATGACTGAGCGTTAAGCAGGAATAAAAACTACCACTTTTACAGACTCTGGTATGTCTCGGCAAAGGGCACAGAACCCAAAGCCTTCCTAACAAGGGCGAAAGGCCAAAAGTGAGGCATTATCAAGGGAGACATTAGGAAGAAGAAAGTTGTTTAGAAAGAGAAAAGATAAGATCCAAAATTTAGTCGCCTCTTTCGATCATGCAATGGGGGCAGCAGGTACAATTCTTACGCCCTACCTGCAGGGACGTATGTGAACACGACCCGTAAAACAGGTCTTTGATTGTTAGAGAGAAAAAAACTACTAGCAGTTTCAACTTTCTAACGTTTGATTTTAGACTTTCTTTTACGCAAAAACATTATATATCACTTCAGACGAATACTAATGTCTTCATTTGGGCAATTTATGCCACATTTAGACAGTTTATCTAAAAGGCATTCATACTATGGATTATTTTGAATTTCGTGTACCTTTACATTTACGAGATTTCTTGAAGAATCGATGGCGACCTTCACCAATACATTTACTCTTTATAATGAGGTGAATATTAACAAATTAGTATGAAATATCCCTTAAAAGCAATGATAAAACGAATGTCTGATGACAAAATGGTAACAAAAAGTACAAGAAAAAATCCTAAAAAGTATGAAGGTTGTTAAATTTGATCTCTAAATTGATTTCATAATAAAACCTTTATCGATCACACCAAATGATGGAATTTGGAATTGTTTTTGACCTACCACAAACTGAAAGGTTTATTGTAGGATTGCAACAAATGTCATTTACAATACGTGCCAACACGTACAGTTGTGTGACCGCACAATGCACCGAAAATAGCGTGCGCACATCGTGCATACATCGTACACACACCGTCCGCACATACATTGTGCGCACAACTGTGCGATTTAAGAATCGTTCGCCCTATGGTGCGCTTCTTTCCACGCCATTGTACTTTTTGGTACAATAAGTTGATCAATATCATGGAATGAAAAAATACGAAAGGCACGTATGCAATTATTTCGGATCACAATAATTAAGATTATGTTCAAATTTATTGTGCGTGTAGCACGATTTACAGTAACCGTTAGACTGTCAAGAATTAGTTTGGCTCCTAGCTAGATCACAGAATAGGTGAATGACAATTTGATGAGTGACCAAAGTTTTACCTGGCCTGTGTCTGACACATAGAGCTGCTATGTGATACCATATGACCGTTATAAAAACACAACTGGGCGTTAAATATTTGTTATTTGCATTCGTTTTGTCTATAGCTCCCCTTACCCTGGTTTCACATCTTAGCGCAGCCTCCTAAAATACACATGCATACATTTGTACAACGTAGTGAAAAGCTGCAGACAATCTTCAGCAGTCGAAAATATCTCATCTAAGCAAATCGAAGGCAAAAAACGGCCATCTTGTAATCTTTGTTTGACAGTAACTTTACCAGTTACTGTCTGATTTAGCCCAATTGCGGAAAATGTAAAAACAAATCAAACGAAGCCCCTGGTGATGAATTTGATTAAGCATCGGCATCACAATTGTAGACTCAAGCTATCACAAAGGCCAAATACACCAACATACACTGCCTACGGCATTATAACACTCACTGAAGCATAAACAAAACTCATTAGGACACGTCCTTAAATGACTTTAGCTGTTGACAGGACCTTACACCCTATGAAGGACCAACATTATTGTTGTGTATGAGGCCAACCATTTTAAATCAAATATTTTATTACTGAATGCGCTGATTTTTAGGACGTAAAAACCCCTTCAAATAAAACCTAACAAAACACATCATCTCTAAGCTATTGCTTGACACTTGTGACAATAGGTTGTTTGCATATACTGCTGTTAAGTATGTATATATTAACGAAATTAATAAGGATGACGTGACAGTGCCACTTGTTACATAAATATCTTTAATTAATGAATATTAAAATTGTTTTGTTTTATTCTTGTAATGTTTAATGGCCATTCGACAATGTGAGTCATCTAGGGCCAACGATACTGTAAAAAGAACATTCAGGAAAATAAACGCATCAAACCAAAACTGAATAACTCAAAATATGTAAAGGAATAATGAAAAACAAATAAATCCGCTGCTCAATATATCATAATTCCTTGTAAAGATCTGTAGAGTTTAAATAGTCAAATATTAATTAATCAACGCTTCCGTTGTAATACTCTCATTATTACTGTCATCCATTCAAACAAAAAGTTCGAGTTCCGCCAAGACGAGAGATAACTGTCTTGAATGAATGAGCTGTAAAGGTTTATTCTGTTTGTATCAACAGCTATGGTCATTTAAGAACGGTCTCCCTGTGTGCAAGATTCATGCATGTATTTTGTGTTTTGGGAGGCTGCAATATGTTCGTCGTATTTGTTTCCTTGGCATAGCTTATCTTTTCTCTTCTTTTTAAACAACTTTCTTCTTCCTGAAGTCTCCATTGACCATGCCTCACTTTTGGCCATAAGTTGAACGTTTGCCCCTGTGGGGAAGGCTTTGGGTTCTGTCCCCTGGTCGAGACATACCAAAGTCTATAAAAATGGTAGTTTCTACTCCTGCTAAACGCTCAGCAATTCAGGAGTGGGACGACTGGTTCGCCCGTTGTCAGTATAATGTGACCTGGTTGGATGTCCTGCAGGGTGTCGTCGGCAGTATGTTTCAGTAAATTTTCAAAACAGCCAAATTACTGTCACTTCATTTCATACACATTTAGGGCTTACATTAACAGATGATGCAACATGGACTCAACACATCCAAAACATATATGAAAAAGCTTACAACAGACTCAACATTCTTCGCTACATAAAAACTGAAGTAAGTAGGAAAACGTTATTTTTGATATATACAGCATTTATAAGGCCAGTTTTAGAATATGCTGACATTGTTTGTGATAACTGCACCCAACAATCTACTGAACGTTAAGAATCCATTCAATTAGAAGCAGCAAGAATAATCACAGGCCTAAGATCAGGCACTTCTCATATTAAACTTTATACTGAACTTGGTTGGGAATCTCTGGCTGCCAGAAGAGAGAAACACAAATACATCATGATGTATAAATTAATGCACGAACTTTCCCCACAATACTTACAAGATGTACTAATTCCTTTTACTAATAACCCTAATGAAAACCAC
>JAULCA010436531.1:0-10991 GCA_032360845.1 Crassadoma gigantea | reverse complement strand
TACTTTGTTCTTAATTTTTCATATGTAATGACCCCTGTCCAACGTCACTGTGGTTTGTCGTATATACACTACACACCGCGTGGAGGCATAAGATACCCACGTTTTGCGGTGGCGTTCTATAGCGTGGAGGGGAGGGAACTCCATTCTCCACCATGGATAATACCCCATCTACTCTCCAACGGCTATACACATTAGCTGCAAACGTTGAGTGAGCGTGGAGCGGTAGGTGAACGTTATACTTTATGTGATCCTCACGTTCCACCGGTACGTTCTTCCTATTCCAGGGTTGACCGTGACTTCACATTACACCCCTGTACTTTGTGGAGAAAATTTGCTCACGTACATGCGGTGTTGTTAATATAAAATAACTTTTAATCAGAGTTTCCCTCCTTGATTAAGACACGTGACTTGACACCAGTAGCGTTTAAAAGCACGTGTTTTATCATTGAACTTACGTAACTACAGTATACATGTACACAAACGCATTGTCTTAAATATATAGTGCCTCCGACCACAGTTTTAACCGTCTACAAAACCGCAAATGGGGTGCAGATCAAATCTAAAAAAGAACAACTAAAAAACACACCGTAAGTCGCGTCCTCTTAAATTCCTTCTGTGATTATCAAACTGTAAAGCCCCGTCGTCTATAATCGTCACACTGTACAGTCCCGTCCTGTAATCGTCACACTGTGCAATTGCGTCCTGTAATCGTTACACTGTGCAAATGCGTCTGTAGTCGTCACAATGTACAGTCCCGTCCGGTTATAATCACGAAGTACAGTCCCGTCCTGTAATCGTCATACTGTACAGTTCCGTCCTGTAATCGTCCAACTATACAATCAAGCGTTATTAAGTCTTCATAAAGAGAGCTGTCAACGTTAAGTTATATTTTCAATGGTGTCACACTTTGGAATTGCGCCCTGTAATCGTCACAATGTACAGTCCCGTCCTGTTATCGTCACACTGTACATTTCCGTTCTGTAATTGTCACAATGTACAGTCCCGTCCGTTTATCGTCACACTGTAAATTTCCGTCCTGTATTCGTCATACTGTACAGTCCCGGCCTGTTATCGTCACAATGTACAGGCCCGTCCTGTAATCGTCATAATGACACTGTACAGTCAAGCGTTCATTTAATCTTCATTAAGAGAAACTGTTGACATGATGATATTTTCAATGGTAAAAATGTGTTTGTTATTTCATCAGGAAGTGACAAATAGGACTTTCTTTCTAAAAAAACGACCCCTTTACAGCACGGATAAATATTATTATGTAAGAGTTTCGAAATACTGTTTTACGAATTTCTATGATTTTTACATCAGACTGATTCTAACGTTTTTGACATAATTTATTCTGCTAGATTTAATTTTTTTTTAATTTTTATATAAATGTTTAAAGATTAAAAACGTTAATAACTTTATGTGTTCAAATTAATGTCGACATTTATACAATATCGTTAAAGATTTTTTTTTATTTTATTTTTTTTTTAGTTTAAATAATTTCCAAATAAACGTTACATTATTGAGAGTTTTCATGATTAGCCGCGAATAAAATAAAGCGATCTGTTACAATATTTTGAACGGTTTTCCTAAAAGATTAAAACGAAATAAAATTGTTGGTAGTACATCTCGAACGATAACATCAATCGGCCATTTGTCAGTGGTCGTTTATAAATGTTTGGCAAAATACATTTTTTGTGTTTCTTTATTGTCAAGTATAAAGCCTGACTGGATTGACGTTTCTATTTTTGACAAGTCATCCAAGTCTTGTAAAAGGTAAAAACAAGATGATAGAAAACAGAAAAAGAGTTTGATATAGAAGTTGAATTCTTTTTTGTTTTAAAATGTCCATTTTTGCCGATTTACGTAGGTCCTTTAGCAATCGTAACTATATCTGACACATCAGTATACATAAATGAGTTAAGTTGTTTTCGACAGAAAACAACGAAATTAGCTAATTTGGCAATCGAAAACGACAAAATGCATTTAAGAGCAAGTCAGTAATATATACTAGCGGAAAAAAGAAACGCAAGTTCGGTTTTTGTAATATAACTTTTAGACACGCGGACGAAATTTAATCAAATTCGACACTGTGCTACCTCCGTGTACTGTGAAAATGTTCTTCAGTTAAAATTCAGTCGACACTGATCCCACTCGACGCTGCATGCTTTCAGCAGATTTTTCAAGAAAGCGTGCATCAAGGGTACTCCTGCACCATATGTGCTGGTAAATCATTATAAAACGAACATTGGATCAGTTTAGATCAGCTACACAACATTTCTTTTCGAAGCGATTGTAGAGCGAAATTCCTGAAATGAGTGAAGTCGGTAGGGGTAGGGCCATTGCTCTGATAATATTTGGGCATTCGCAACGTCATGTAGCCAAGTTATATGGTGTAATTGAGACAACAAAATCCCGTTTAGTTGGGCGTCGCAGATAGAGGCAAACGTCTCTCTCAACTCCGTAACCGATTTCAGACGGCAATCGAGACGGCACGCCAAGTTGTCGGCACTCATGGTCGGCCAGTGTGTCCACGAAAGGTTAGGAATCGGTTGCGGGAGTTTCATTTAAGGCCACGGCATCCCTATGTTGGTCCGCTACTTACGCAGAGGCGACGCCAATGTCGAATGCGGTGGCTGCTTGCATATGCACCTAATCAGTTTCGTTTTGCCCATTGGAGACGCGTGTTGTTCACTGACAAATCTCGCTTAACGCTTTTTTCTTAAACGGAACTAGGAACAAGGAACCAACTTCAGGCTCCCAATTACAAAGGGGTCCGTTCTGCTTTTGACAAAGTTTTACTTGAATCGTGAAAACACTATAATGTTGGTTCCGTTCGTTAGACTTAGGAAATATCTTGCTAAGTTCAGGGTTAAACTTTTGACGTTCAATATGACGTTGATGATAAATTTAATTTATGATTAAAATATCTCTTCTAGCGAGCTTGACGGTTTGGACCAAAAGTTTCCTGACGTCTATATTTCCTAGCTACATTGTACACAACAGGAAATGTCACCTGAAGTTAATTACTGTATTGTTAATCATAGTCAATGGATTCTAATCATTTATTTTACCATATTTCAATTCTTTATGCCAGAAGTGCTTAATAAGAAACTTAAAAATCAATTTTATTCAAAAACAGTCCCAGGTGATACCAAAGAGATTCTCCAATTTATATTTAGAGCCACATAAAAGAGCTTAAAGACGTTACGTCTAAAAACTGCCCAGCCCCTCTTTCAAAATCCTTTAACAAATGGCATACATACTATACTAGTGTACATGTATGTACTGCGAATATACGGGTTTTATACGCCTCTGCTTTAACTGTCCCAATGTCTAGTTTTTACCAAAAACAAAGAAACAGTTATATAAGTGTCTTATCAGGGACGTATACGTCTCGTTACCTACAATACTGTACGAATCGAGTATGATCGTTCATATGGCAAATAACCCGAAACCGAATGCAGCAGTGTAATGCTTACATTTCCACGCCCCACCGTACACAAAAACAATTAGGAGACAGTGAAGAAGCATGTCCGCTGAATATAAAAAAGGTATAATGCAATCGTCAAGCAAATATGTCAGCGTTCAGTGGTTTGTTGTAATCAGATCAACGGCTGTTTAATATTGAGTTGTATGTGATCCATGAATGCATGCAAGTATTAGCTGGTCGACTACTCTTTAAAGGGGTACTTCGCCTTTCTCCAGATATATCGTGTATTCCTTTTTCAGACGAATCGAAGACGATGCGGGACATTTCGGCAATCACAAGGGCTTGTATGTAACAGTGAGTGATTGAAAGTTTGTTTCTATGTTGACGGTTCTGGCTTATTCAATTGTGAAGCAAGTTTACTCGGTTTTGTGGATAACATTATACAGTGTGATTTTTAATGTGAATCAATGTGAAGTTCTCGTTCAAACGAGATTCAGTGTTTGTTTACACTGATCTCACGTTCGCTTTCATATAAAACTATTTCATCATTTACATTTTAATGTAAAGACAGCATTATATCGTGAACATATTTTGATCCTAAAGCATGGTACCACTGACAAGTATCTTCAGAAGCCAGATAATACAAAAGATACATTTTGTATAAACAGGACCATTGCAATTACAACATATTTTGATCAATAAACAACAGTGATCTCACCAACTTATACAAGAGATACATGGACCTGAGTTGTAATGCAATTTTGTTATTTGTTGTAGTGATGTAAAAATAAAACAAAAACTGATCAAAAACTCATTAAATCCAAAAAAGCCTTTTTTAATTCAATGAGAAAAAATTCAATTAAGAAGTGACTAACATCTATTATTGATAAATCATTGTTGGCAGGTACATAATTGTCTGACATACGTTATATATTCTGACAAATTTCACAAAAATATGAACGACTAGGTGGAAACGAAATAACTTTTTCAGATATAGCGCCTTAGGATATTTCTGTCAATGACGAGTGTCTGATTCTAGCATATCTGGATCAGAAGAAGAAGATTGTTGAAATTTCAGCCAATTTGACCTCTTTGGTGCCTCTCTTCAGGCCCTAGGGAACAACAAGGTTCCTAATTTTCATACCATCACAATTCAGTCACATGATAGTTATTCCAACCAACTTTGAATTTGTTTTCATTGAAAGTAAACAAAATATACCTAAAATTGTTGTTTCTCCATATGATCTACAGTAATGCCAAAAAAATTACATTAGCTTCGGATAACCTGATAGTGCCCCTTACATTTTCCCTGTTGACCATAGGGAACATTTATCACTTACGTTGTATCCACGAAGATCACTTTAATAGTTCGGCAAAAATCACACGCACTTTCTTCCTGTTATGGTCATCGTAACCTGGCCACATTCTTGACAAAATACATGTAATAACAATTGAAATGCATAGAAATTTATTTTTCTTACATTTGTTATTACCCTGAAAGTTTATATTGATCCTTGAAAATTGAAAAAAAATTAAGTTGCCTGCTTACTGACAATTCTTTTTTTTCTCTTGAATGTTACCTGAATAAAAAAAATTATTTTGTTATAAAATAAACATTAACCTACTAGTAAAAGTAGTAAAATATTCATAAATTTTCAAATAGGCCTATACATCACCTTTCTATCTATGAAGAATGGCTTTCATTTGACCAATGTTTGACTCAAAGGTCTACCAATTTCAATATGTGTTTTTTTAATTGAAACTCTTCTAACACGAAAACAGCCGTCGGCTGCACGAAAGCTATGCCTGTGCAACTCACTTCAGTGCAAAGGAGACCAAACCAGTCAGACTAAGAGATTCTTTGTTTTTCAACGAAAATGCTGATGAGCCGCCTGAGATACATGGATGAACGCGCATGTGTGGGTTAAAAGTCAGTATGCGAAGCTCACTTTGTCAGTTCGGTTCTGTGTCACAACATGACTCAAAAAAGATTCTTTTGACAAGTTATTTCATCAGTTTTGTCTCTTTACTCAATCAAAAACAACAAAACTTACAAATATGACAAACATCAAGCATTCCATCAAGCCCCCTTTACAAATACAATATCTTATACCGTTAATGTTATTATTTCTAATATTTGTTCTACTCTTTACAATTTAATTGTATCTATTTAATAAAGGCGCTAATTGCACTTTTTTTGTAAACTCTACCTATAGTTCATTGATATATCTGGTCACACACTCTAAATATACTTTAAACCTCTGAGATACCTGGTCATAGTCACTAATTATAGTTCACTGAGTTACATGTACCTAGTCACGAACAGAAACGGACGCAATACCTATGGACAAAAGTGAATATTCATATACTGCATGCCTACCGTCCACTCCGGTAGGATATGAAGTCGGTCCCATTAATGATAGTGTAGCAAGCCTGATGTGACTCACATCGGGTGGTTTTATGTCAATAATGATAAATTACTTGCAGGAGAACAAACATGCAAATGCACAAGTCTGGTACCTATTATCAATATTCAATTCATAAACCTGCATATTACGTCCTTTCTTTGACAATAAATATTAAATATAGCAAGATTTCTCATGGCGGATAACGGAGGCAATCTCAGAAAAGTATAATTATGATGTGGGTACAAAAATGTTGACGGGCTTGAGAGTTATTTTTTAGGGAATGTTAAATTATACCAATATGATTGGAAAAATCACAAGAAACCCGTCAATTGTAGTATTTAGAGGTTCCTGGTTTTGTAACATTACCGTCCATACCTACAGACAACTGAGATACCTGATCACAAAATACATATTGTTTACTGGTATATCTGTTTACAACTAGCCGGTTACAAACTCTCATTATATAGACCAATGAGATACCTAGTTACAAGCTCTCACTATAGACCATTGAGATACCTGGTTACAAACACTTACTATGGACCACTAAAATACCTGGTTACAGACTCTCACTATAGACCATTGAGATACCTGGTTACAAACTCTCACTTTAGATCACTTAGATACCTGGTTACAAACTCTCACTTTAGATCACTAAGATACCTGGTTACACACTCTCACTATAGATCACTAAGATACCTTGCTACTAACTCTCACTAAGATACCTGGTTACACTCTCTCACTATATATCACAGAGATATCTGTTTACAAACACCTATAGACCATTGAGATACCTGGTCACAAACACCTTCATTAGATTTTTTTTTTAAATATCACGTTTGTGAGGTGTATATATATTTTAATTGTTAGTTTGTAAACAACTTCAAGGACGAGCCCTGTTTTACTATGCTATTTGCATTTATAGCCTTATGCATCGAGATTTAATTTTCAACTGTATTGTATTGGAGGAAATTTAATAGACTAGCAGCTGTGAACACCTCACATTTGTTTTGAGCACATCTAAGTAATTTTTATAACTGACGCAGCCTTGAAAGCTTTTAACTTCCTGATGTATTGATTTTGTGCATCGGACCAGTCATATGATTAATATTAACATTCATTTTAGAGATATAGTTCGATGACGCTTCATGATCTATAGGTTTCTCTACACACGTTTGCCACACCACTGATCGAAAAAAATCAATTTATCATAGAGGTGTATCACAGCCATATGAATGACACACAGGGGCTCGGTTTCGGGATACTTTCGGTTAGTAATAAATCTATAAACACCAGTAAATAACAGCAACTCTTTTCATCCGGTGTTTATACACATTCTTAATATAAATTCTTAAAAAAATTTGGGGTACCGAGGGATTGTTTTGATACTCTCAATTTCTATAAGATTTTAGAATGTGTATAAACACCGGATTCGAGTAAAAGTGTTACTGTTATTTACTGGTGTGTATATGGTTATTACTAACCATTACTAAAAGCATCCTGAAACCGAACCCCCGTAAAATAACATTTACTGATGTCGCTTACTTTATTATTATTCTCTTTATTTCTTCCTTTCAGAAGATCTTACAAACAGAATAATGCAGCTACAATTATAAATAAGATAACAAATGCAAATCTAGAACTGTTATCCAAAGGCTAACTTAGATACTCCCCGCATGCCCCCATTTCTCAATTTTAGCATGGATGGGATACCTGTTGTCTATTAACTAGACACAGCAACAGGCATCATGACTTGATAACACATGCGTAAGCCACATACCAAGTTACATCATGGATGAATATACACATGAGTAAGCATCTAACAAGTTACAATATTTACTTTCCTATTTGTAATAATAGATCAGGAAAAAATCTCATAATTATTGATCGGTTGCCATTAACTGTACAGGAGAGATACATCCGAAAAATTGCGTATAAAATTGCGTATAAAATTAAGAAACCCTTTTGAATATGGTAAGATAAGGCATAATTAGTGCACAGCATAATTAGTCAACACGACCATCTAGCATAAATCGTCCGTCTGTCGTCCAAAGCTAAGTTATCGTAGCTAACTATGGACAACTGAGATACCTGATCACAAAAACATTTAGTTCACTGAGATACCTGTTTACAAGCACTAACCATAGACCACTGCGATACCTAGCTGGTTACAATCTCTCAATATAGACCAATGAGATACCTAGTAACAAGCTCGCACTTTAGATCACTAATATACCTGGTTACAAACTCTCACTAAAATCACTAAGATACATGGTTGCAAACTCTCACTTTAGATCACTTAGATACCTTGCTACAAACTCTCACTATTGACCATTGAAATACCTGGTTAAAAACTCTCACTATAGATCACTAAGATACCTGGTTACAAACTCTCACTATATATCACTAAGATACATGGTTACAAACTCTCACTATATACCACTTAGATACATGTTTGCAAACTCTTATTATATAGCACTAAGATACCTGGTTACAAACTCTCACTAAAAGCACTAAGATACATGGTTGCAAACTCTCACTTTAGATCACTTAGATACCTTGCTACAAACTCTCACTATTGACCATTGAAATACCTGGTTAAAAACTCTCACTATAGATCACTAAGATACCTGGTTACAAACTCTCACTATATACCACTTAGATACATGTTTGCAAACTCTTATTATATAGCACTAAGATACCTGGTTACAAACTCTCACTATAGATTACTGAGATATCTGTTTACAAACACTTATAAACCATTGAGATACCTGGTCACAAACACCTACATTAGACTACAGACGCAACAATTCCTCGGAGATCAAGTCCAGTCAAGACAAACATATAATTTTTGAAATATCACGTTTGTGAGGTGTTCACATATTTGAGTTGTTAGTTTGTAAACAACTTCAAGGACAAGTATTGCTTTAATGTTATTTGCATTCATAGCCTACGCATCGAGATTTAATTTACAACATTATATAAAATGTAGAATGGCAGGTTTTGACTAGCCTAGTAGCTTTGAACACGTCATGTTTGTCCTGAGCACATCTATGTAATTTCATAACTGACGAACCCCTTGAAAGCTTTGAACTTCCTGATGTATTGGTTTTGTGCATCGTACCAGTCATATGAATGACATTCGATTCCAAATTTTACGAATCAAGCAAAGTGTAATTGGAATATGTGAAAAATGGCTGAATAGCAGTCATTCCAGTAGTAATTATCCTATTCCGAGATATGATTTTATTAGACGCGACAGATGTAATAGGAGTGGCGGCGGCGTTGCATTTTATATTCACCATGCTGTTAAGTACAGGGAAATGCTCACACTTAATCACAACAGCTTTGAAATGTGTTGGATTGAAATTTGTCTTAGCAACTCCAAACCGATAATAGTATGTACATTTTATAAGCCACCGACTGTGAGAAATGATTGGTCGGAATTATTGGTAGCTAGTGTTGATCAAGCCTCATCGGCAAATACAAATATCATTCTTATGGGTGACTTTAACATTGATGCCCTTAGTCTATCATCGGAATCTAAATGCAGAGATGGAAAGCCTAGGCTTCTTTAATGTGGTAACTGTACCGACCAGAATAACTAAAAAAACACATCCTAATAAAATTGCATACTTCAATCTTTTTAATCATAATTATATCAATTGTTAACGGCATTAATTTTGTCGTTTAGGATATTCCGTTCACGCTCAATATAATTTCATTTTTGCACATTTGTCACTCAATAACTGTCCTACAGCACACAAATGTACAGCTTTAACCGTACTTTTAGGACTAAATGTATACGATTTGTTAATAACGCCACTTCTGCGAGAGAAGCCGGGACATAAGATGAATTACATAATATATAATATATACATTTTATCAAAATCGCAAAGATTTTTGCAAATATTTGTCACAACGCTATTTTTTTATTGTCATCAAATATTCATTTTGTACAAGTGAAACAAAAGGCCCATGGGACTAAACGGTCGTCTGACAACAGCGATTGTGCAGGGAGAATGGTAACCTATCAACTTTCAATGAGATATTCTAAGAATTTGTTTTTCATGATGGTAGTTTTGGGCAGCAGTGGGTAACTATTTGTCAGTAAAGCTATCAGAAAGCATTCAAACCGAAATCTGAATAGATTTCTCCTTTTCAGACCCCTTCATGCTGTCAACAGTGGTTAAACCTGCCTCATTTATATAAAAAATGATTGTTTCTAAATGATGTTTCATACTGATAGTGTTGTAATCTATTTTTTGCATAAATGAGTAGAGTTTAGAAGCAGGATTTTAGGTTATTTTCTTTCTTGGAGCGCCGATCCCTTTATCCCCAGGGGGTCAAACCAGCCTCATTTATTCAAGAAACGATTGTCTTCCTCACCCAATCTCCCCTAATGATATTTCAGACCATATTTGGTCACAATATTCATTTAGGCAATAAGGAGGAATAGTATTTTAAAGCAAATTTATAGATTAGTGCCACTTTTGAGGCCACGAAACATCCCCACCAATTTTCAGCTCAATGGCACCACTGGAACTGGAGAAGATTTTAAAAAGTGTTTTTCAAGATGCAGCCATCTTAGATTTCAGACCAACCCGACAAATAACAACACTTGGTCAGGACAATCTCAGATCATTCCAGGCAAGTTTCAGCTCAATCCCACTGGGTGAAGTTGAGAACACCGGTCGAACCACAAGTTTACAATGTGCTTTTTAAGATGGCGGTCATGGTGGCCATCTTTGATTTTGTACCGACCCTATCAATAAAAATAACATCACTTGGTCAGGACCATCCCATTTCAGGCAAGTTACAGCTCAATTTCACTAATGGAACTTGAGAAGAAGTTAAAAATAGGTGCTGTTTAGCAAAACAATGCTTGTGCAATCATGTTACAAAATGGCCGACCTGGGTGCCATTTTAAAGATTTAGTTTGGTTTGGTTTTGTTTTGTTTTTTTTCACCTCCTATTAACAGCTTAGGTCATTGAAGGACGGCCTACCCTGCGTGCAAGATGCATGCGTGTAGTGAATGTGTGTGTGTTTTGGGAGGATGCGATATGTTCGTGTACTGTCTCCTTGTGATAGCGCGGAACTGATGCCGACTTTATTGTGCTACCTCACTGAAACATACTGCCGAAGACAGCCA
>JAULCA010436520.1:0-10992 GCA_032360845.1 Crassadoma gigantea | reverse complement strand
AGTGGTAGGACACAGGGCTCGTGACCACTCGATACTACAGGACAGGGAGGGAGTTACGGTAGTCTAGTGGTAGGACACAGGGCTCGTGACCACTCGATACTACAGGACAGGGAGGGAGTTACGGTAGTCTAGTGGTAGGACACAGGGCTCGTGACCACTCGATACTACAGGACAGGGAGGGAGTTACGGTAGTCTAGTGGTAGGACAGGGAGGGAGTTACGGTAGTCTAGTGGTGGGACACAGGGCTCGTGACCAATCCATACTACAGGACAGGGTAGGACGGAGTGTTTTATAGGGTAAACGCCATCCTCCATGCTACATGGGTTATGCTCAATTTTGCTCTCTTAGAGTATCCATGGGGTGATAGCAGAGTTAATTTGGGGACGATTTTTCTCAAGTGCGCATGCCTTATGTTTCATGAATAAACATTTAACATCACTGCTTTTACCATAATTCTTGTTCTTAAAAATAGCTAAACCTTTCAACGTAAAAGAAATTGACGGACTTTAATGTAAATATCTTGCAATTTGATAACCGTTACATCTTTTTAATAATTTGTTACTGTGAACACCGACTCGAAGTCAAAGTAAAATTAGCCCTATGATCATATTTTTACCTTGCATATTTTAAGTATACAATCTTAATATTCTGTAGAAACTCAACATACAAACGAATACTCTCTGGTACATGGTGGTGGTACAATTGACACGCTTGTCTATGAACAGTCTGGCCGTGTCCTCAACCACCAGGTCCACAGCCACGCGCACGTTCTTGAGATAGTCAAACGCAGATAACGCCCTGGTAAACACTCGTCGCATCTCATCGGTGGAAATGTTCATGGAATCTATAGAAACAAAACATCAAAATGAATCGCATGCCCCCTTGACACTCGTGTTCAATTTAATGCTGTAACAGGAGGAATAATGCACGGACAGACCGGGGTTTGAACCCAGGACCCTCCGAACTCTAGATGCTCTAACAATTGAGCTACCTGGTCGCCGACGATCGACCCAGTCCAGCTCCGCTACAATGCTATACAAATAAAAGGTAACTTTCTCAAAACTCGATACCGAAAGTATTCCTTTCACAAAGGGACACGATTCACATGACAGACGAGATTCACATGACAGACGAGATTCACATGACAGACGAGATTCCCTGTCGTGCGTACTCGTTGCTCTACTTTTAACAACTAGTCTACAAGATATTTTAGCCTTTTTGGCCCTAGTTTCTTCTGACCCAACAACACACGGCAAAGATATTGTTTGGTGTGGGCATAAGACGTCTGCCAAAATGTCTTAAGTCTTATTAGGGCCAGAGGAAGCTCGGGCTAAAGACAGTGTAGATGACGTGTTCCGATGTCACGCGTCTACATTTGAACTCTAATCTAAATCTCCTGTAGTACAAGTACGGTCTGCTGGACCACTCCTGTAACTAAACCTGTATCAAGGGACCATCCGTCTTAGACCACTCCTATACCTAAACCTGTATCAAGGGACCATCCGTCTTAGACCACTCCTATACTTAAACCCGTATCAAGGGACCATCCGTCTTAGACCACTACTACAACTAAACCTGAATCAAGGGACCATCTGTACAAAGAGACCACGTTTTGGATCGCCAATGGGTGGTGTTTTCTATACAGGTCCCACAACACGACATATCTACAGGGGAGATAAGTCATGTCAACTTTCCAAAGTTGGATGCTCACAACTGTAAATGTACGCTCAACATACAACATCAAGTTCATACAAATATTTATGTAAATACCTTTTGGAAACTCCGTATTAGGGAAATCCTGGAAATATTGTCGGAGTACGGTTTCCAGGACGGGACATTCATTAAACTCCGTAAAGAATTCGATAGGGATTGACACTAATGGTTTGGCGGTGGGAGTGTTTGTCGAGGACGGGGCTCGAAGCCATAACCAGTCACCGACGTCCTGCTGATTCTTCGCCAGTCTTTCCAACATCTTGGTAATCGTCGGGGATATACGAGGTTTCTGAATCGACCCCGAACTTCCTGTAATAATTTAGAGACAGTACAGAAAGTTTATAAATATGTAAGCTTGTGTTTTATTCAAAGAGTCGTCTCCCCTGCAATATATTACGGATTGAACCACATGGCTATATATAGAAATCTTGATAAGAAAAAACAAGCATTTAATTTTTTTGTATTGTCCTTCGGCCCATCAACAATTTGAGTAACAAGTGGTCAATTTACAATATAGAAATACAGTCATAAAAATACTAGCTTTAAGTTTGAAACGATACAAAAAAAAACTTTTATTGCCATGATTCTGTGATATTTGCTTGCTACTTTTTAATAAGCTTGCTACTTTTTAATTAGCTTCTGCATGCTGTTAATGTGATTTCTTATTTGTATCCCATGATTTCTTAAATATGCGACGTCAACCAAACATTCTTGTATATGCGAATGACAACTATTGAAGATTATTTGTAAATAATTGTCTTATTTGAGCTAAATAATTCAGTTAAATGATTTATATTTCCATTATTGGAATTCATCGTGCCATATTGGATACCCTTCCGATCATTTCATGTCGAAATATCAATAAGTAAATAGCCAGGAATACGTTTTAGTTTGCAAGTATCAAATAGACGCATCTCACCATGTAGTCGGTTGTAAACTTGTATTGATATTCATTTGTTATAAAATATAGGAAACCATACAAAATATGGGCTACAGTAAAGGTGAAGTCGTTTATATATATGTGTATAAAATTTTGCAATGTTGGTTTGGTTTGGTTTTATTTTGTTTAACGTCCTATCAACAGCTATGGTAATTTACGAACGGCCTCCCCTGTAAGCAAGATACATGCGTGCAGTGTATGCGCGTGTAGTTTTGGAGACTGCAATATATTCGTGTATTTTGTAATGTACTATCACAATAAAAGACTTGAAATTAATACGTTTATATATTAAACGAAATCTTTACAAAGTTGCACGACAATGGAATGTTCAAAATTTGCAAGATGAATTTAAAACACCTTTTTAGTCCCTTAAATAAGAAAATATCGTTCAGCACATTTCTTCCATTCATTGAGCAGCTAATGGGGTGAAGTGATAAATCATTATACAAACATAATGTACAAACTTAGTCCTAAAGCTTGCTAAAAAACTGTCAAGTTAAGCTGTTTTAGCACCTATGATATAGAAAGCGGTTCAGTATTTCGAACTCCACATGTTTCAACCTTATAAAAGTCACCAGCCTCTTAGATACTGTGGTGATTTAACACTGCTATCGGAGGTCGGATTATAAATAATAAATAAAAAAAAAAAAAAACGAGTCCATGTGATATTTGCTAAATTAATGTCTTCTTATTTGTAAGATAGTATAATGAAATAAGATTAAATGACTTAACAATTTTGATTCATACCTACAATAAATACGTTATGGGCAAAGTAGTAATAACGACAGTGCAGACAAAGAAATTTGTCAAATTCAGGGCGATCTGCCCCTTTATCAAAACAGGAACATAAAAATTTACATATCAAAACATAAAACAGAGAAAAACAGTCACCATGATACAATACAATGAAAAATGCATAAATGAAAGTTACTTAAAGCCGACAGTGCAAGTTGAAGCTTTCAGTTGAGATGCAAACAAAATAAAAATCTGGTTGCGAGATCTTCACCGCCACCTCTCGTTTCTAAGGATGCGCCGACATTTTAGTTTGTCCTTGCTTAGTAACAGATATGGTTCGTGCTGGGTATAGAAAGTCCATTACCCGCCAACCCGGTTATCATTTGTTCATTAAGTGCACGAGGGATAATTATACTTTATATGTATACATGTATAAATAACACTTTTGCAATTTTTTACCGACATTTTGTATAAGATCAGTTGAATAAAGTTGAAATGGAACACACCAAAGATATTATTTATCTAAGAAAAGTGGAAAGAGTAAAAAACACGACCAATTAAAATATGTAATGCACAATCCTTATATAATACTATATTATAGTAAATTATAGTTTTTAAGATAAGATTTCACGAGTGATCTCCCCTTAAAAGTTGCGTCATTTCTTTTCTCTCCACAAATTCTCTACATTTTGTACCAATGCCTTTGTGCTTCACGGGGAGTTGCTAAGTTTTTCTCTGAACAATGTTTACCAACTTGGCATCTTACGATACTACAGTTTATCAAATTAAAGATAAAGATAGTTCTTATGGAGTTTCTGCACTCCATTTACAAAAAAAAAAAAAAAAAAAAATTAGATAGGCGTTCCTTTAATGTTCGTTTCAAAATTCTTAGTGTTTCACACTCTGCCACAGCAAATAAATTATTTCTTATTTTAGTTCAAAATTGGAAAATAAAGAATATTTAATTAAGTGCGACAATTTAAAAAAAAAGATGAAATAAAATGTTTTGGGGAAAATAGGGTCGGTTGGGAAACGCATGTACAGTAGATTTTTATTTGGCCTTACAATACCCTTAATACTATCGACGTAATTTAATGCGGTTATCCTTTTGAGAAGTTTGTAAATACTGGCGGCGATTATACACTCCATACAATAAACATGTGAATTATTATTTTGGTGTTTTGGTTTATCTCTGGGTATGGTATTGGGGGGAATTGGTATACAAATATACTCACGAAACTCTCACAAAGGAAGAAGGGGCACAACTCGCACAAAATTAATTAAAATATACTTTGTACTTCGGACAAAAAATTACAAACATAATTAAATAATTCATATAGTAAAACAAACAATCTTACAAATTTATAAACGGAAATTAGAAATAAGTTATTTAAAAATCAGATTGCTTCCACATAATTACCTGTACATGAGCAAGAATCAGTCTAGAAAGTTTATAGCGATGTGTTTGTAGAACAAAGCCCGCGGCAAACGGACGGACGGACCCTACCAATGACATCGCACGTGTCTTAACTATTTTACCGTTGAAACATGTGCCTTATGTAGAAAAGCATAGTGCAATATAATTAATTATAACTTATTTCTGTTGCATCCCATCTAAATAGTCTAGGATATCCGATTCGTGTATGATGCTATCTAGGTGTTTACAGAAATACATGGATAGTTGTATACACAATCGGAAACAAATTCCATAACGCGAAACAAAATCTATAATTCACTTATTGTGTCATTCTAGCTTCCGACAAAGGCGGAACTTATATTTTTGAATTCAAATTGAACTTAAATATATTTCCTTATGGAATGTTATGTACATGAATACATTGAGAATGGAAGGGAATCGTTAAATTGGATGCTTCAAAAATTCTTTGATTCTACATAAAACTGTACGTACTGCTTCTAACACTTCCATAAGGATACGTAAAACAAAGAAATGTAAACCTAATCTGAACTCCAAAATTTCTTTAGACCCCGTGTTTGAAAAATATACCGAGTACAAAAATAAAACGCGTTAGTGCGACCGACGCGCTAGAAAAATGGCGTACCTACCCGCGTACCATCGTACCCCCACAACAATGCACGTGCCAATACCCTTATTGGCAGACTAGTCTCGATCAACCAGACTCTTGTTGTCTGCGCAATTTACAAGTGATCAAGCGTCTGGTTGAGCGAGAACACACTGAAGAAAGCCCTTGGCTAATAACGACCCGATCTGATCTCGATAGAAGTTTTGCTTTTATCGATTTTAAAAATCAAACTTTGTCGTAGCGTACGTTCATCTTATTATTTTACATAAGCAAGGAAATTAAAGTAAAAAAATTAGTTTTGTACGCAAAATTAAATGTTGTAAACTTCACTTACCTTGTAACACACAGAAACACGCCAAGATAACCAACCATGTTGTAACGCCCATGTTGTTTCTCTGTACAGACACCTACCTGTACTATTCACGTACAAATTACCCGCCTCTATATATATCCTGGCTGGACATGCGCAGAGTAATTTACGTCATACGTGGCAAAACGGTCACAACGCACGTGCATATCGGGACGATGAAGTCGCGTGTTATGGACGCCGTAAGTAGTGTTCAGTTTACATTCACAACAGTTCACAGGAACAACTACTCAACACTAATAACTCACCAAGGTTTGGAATTTCTATGTGTTCATTAATGACGAATGATTCGATATTTGGTGTTTTTCCAATACACTTGGTTTTTTTTTTTTACAGTTTACTTTATTTTTCAGTCGCAAATAAAGTTATGCATAACCCGTATCCTTAGGTAACTTAGGAAGCTCTTAACAGTTGTTCTCATCGAGGAGGATTTTAGCAAGTTTTTTGTAAAAAAAGGCTAATGGTACAAAAAACGGGCTAAAGGTACAAAAAACGGGCCAATGGTACAAAAAAGGGCTAATGGTACAAAAAACTGGGCTAATGGTACAAAAACGGGCCAATGGTACAAAAAACAGGCTAATGGTACAAAAAACGGGCTAATGGTACAAAAAACTGGGCTAATGGTACAAAAAACTGGGCTAATGGTACAAAAACGGGCCAATGGTACAAAAAAAGGGCTAATGGTACAAAATCCGGGCCAATGGTACAAAAAACTGGGCTAATGGTACAAAAAACTGGGCTAATGGTACAAAAAACGGGCTAATTGTACAAAAAACTGGGCCTAATGGTACAAAAACCCGGGCTAATGGTACAAAAACGGGCTAATGGTACAAAAACGGGCTAATTGTACAAAAAACGGGCCAATGGTACAAAAAACGGGCCAATGGTACAAAAAACGGGCTAATGGTACAAAAACGGGCTAATTGTACAAAAAACGGGCCAATGGTACAAAAAACTGGGCTAATGGTACAAAAAACAGGGCTAATGGTACAAAAAAACGGGCCAATGGTACAAAAAACTGGGCTAATGGTACAAAAAACGGGCCAATGGTACAAAAAACGGGCCAATGGTACAAAAAAACCCGAAATATCTTATTCGGTTTTCTATTTCTATTTTCGGGCTACGTACCGACCAATTATACATATTTAGTTATTTTTATCCACATATCTAACATAAAATACTGCACAAATGACTGAAAAATAGGACCAGGCATTGTAATAATGGTCCAAAAATAGTAATACTGGACCAGACATTGTAATACTGGACCAGGCATTGTAATACCGGACTAGATTTATTATACGGAACCAGACCTTGTAAAACTGAACCAGACATGGTATTACTGATCAGACATTGTATTACTGAACCAGACATTGTATTACTAGACCAGACACTGAAATACTGGAGAAGTCATCTTTAAGTTGGAAAAAACTTACTGACTAATCCTATTGTGACATTGTATGTCATCATAATATTTTTTAACTTATTGTAACAAATTTCAACTTTGCATCACCAATTCCTAATGATCTTCATAATTCAGTACGAAATGCGTGACATTCCGATTTCCGGTGATAGTTACTTGTTAGTGACTAAACCTCTGCAATATAGACACCCATCTTTTTATAAAGGATGGCAGTTGCACAGCTGTAAGCAATGTCCGTACTCTTTAGATGGAGAAAACAATTACAACTTTTTCAAATTCTAAAATTTATTATGCATAAATATAACAAGAAAACGAATCATGGTGTCAAATTCAACGACGTTTTTTTCAATAACAATTAACAAAACAAGATAGCACGCTTCTTTGTTGGTACTCGACAGCGCCCCCTACTTCCGGTATTAGCCCGCCGGTAAGCCCTGAATGAACATCTCCTTTTCGTTTATCATATTATCCAGTTCATTCTGAATCATGGCGTATTCTGGATCCGCGGTCCAGGCGTTTGGCATCATGGTCTTGATCCTGCAATAAACAAAGAAATGAAGATCTCCGATTTATCCTGTTTGCCCGAGATACTTGTTGGAATTTAGATAATCATTTTACTTATCTGGCAATTACTACAATTGGATCCGCCACTGGGCCCTGATCGAATTTGGAAATAAATGTCAGGACGTTTCTCGCGTTAACTAAATATGACTTTTACACAGAAGACGTTCCAACATATATTTTCAAAATGAATTATAACATACATTTCTCACAGGAATTTAACTTTGATCACTACTTACTTGTTTAGGGTATTGACGTCTCCCTGGAGGTACATTGCAATATCTCCCGGGCCTATTCCGGGACCTACACACAAAACAAGATCATGTCGGTAAAGGGAGGTAATTCTAGTCAAGTACTAGGTCCCATTTGTATCGAACATCGACTCAATATTTTTCCTCCAGTCTAAGATATCTCATAGACAATGAATTGCTCTAGATGATCAAATACGAGTGGCCCAGGGACACTACCTATTGAGCAAGTTTCCGTAAGTTTAGATCAATTATCACATTTTGATCAAAGTCTTATAAGGTCAATTCTCTGAACTTGAATTCAAATTTCTTGGTCATTGCTGATCTGGCATTGAGCATTTACATACAAAGGGAAAAATTGTACGACAAAAATCTTTCATTTCATTACAATAGGTACAAGCGAAATGAAAAATATAGTACGGGGATTCAAACCGAATATTTTGTCAAGCTGAAAATGTCTACCTCCTACATTTGTTGATGTAGGTATTTTTTGCAACATTATTTGCCTGTAATCAGTTCAAAATGTTTAGCTATTTGAAATTATTTAATAGACAATTTTTTTCATTATAAACAGTAAATGGGTTAGACTTTAAACCATGACAAGGGTTTCACAAACTCAAAACCGAACATCTATAAACCATATTCGAATTCCGGAAGTACAAGACACCGGAAATGACAGCGATTATTACAAAGGCGTACCTGGAGATACCGTTCCAATGGGGTTCTGCGTGGGAGGAAATGGACCGTTACGAAACATCCGGTTGAACAGCATCATCGTCATGTTCCATTGTACGTCACCTGGGAAACAAATACGGAATTGTTGAATATAGAAAAATCAAAATAATCATTAATCATAATCAATTTGACAGAAGGTTAATGAAAAACACTACTATTCGTAAAAAAACGAATAGTTTTGTAAAAAAAACATATTGCAATAACTATCAGGAATGTACATGATTATACTGGATTTTAGGGACAATAGAAGTAGATAGAAGATGTCAAAGGGAACGAAATCGAACGAACGAAAAGGGAAATGACAAAGGTCAACTTGAAAAGGAAATGTGGCTATGGTTGGCGATATATTGAACTGACCAAGAGTTTTTATGTACGGGATAAAACCGTCAAACAAATGTAGGCTACTAACTGAGACTACTGGCCATGAAGGTTGGCGGGGAAAGAGTTGCTGATGCTAGGTATCCCTCATACGTAGCTAGCTCCACCATCGTGTCATTGATGTATCCTAGAATGACAGTCACCAACTTCTGAATGGCCTGGTCCACAACCAAGGGGTCTGGTTTCACAGGAGATGGAGAGTGTGGCATGTCGAACATCTCCTGGAGGTGATTCGTGAGGAACGCCACAGCAAGTCCGGACTTGTGAGCCTGCCAGTAACTGCAGCATAAAACAAAGGAGTCAATCTTTGTAAACAAGACATACGATACCAACCAAGAACCCCGATCTACACACGTCTTTATATATAACAGAAATTGGGAGTCATCAAGTGAAATCCAAATAGAAAATTAAATTTGAGATTTTAGTTTTAAAGCACATACTAGTTCGCTGACCGGTTCGCAACCGTCATGTGCATATGAATGAATTCTGTCGGCGTTGTACAACGTAATGCGTCTGGGTAGTGTGTTCCAAAGTTAAAGAAATCATTCACCATCTGTGACGTCACGTCGTTGATGGTGGCAAATTCGCCTCTGTGGAATCGCTCCAGGAAAGACGGAATAGTCCATTTGTAATCCCGTAAAAACCAACCTAGACCTGAAAAATGACAAATCGTCAATTACTGGTTTTCAAACGCGACACCCTGTCGGGAAAATGTGAAAACGACATTCGATTGTTCAAATAGTTTCTTATTTTTCATCAAGACGTACATATCACTTGGTAGTTTAGGGAGATTTAAGGGTCAGTGATATCAAGGCCGACACGGAGTTTGGGATGTATCCTGCGCTACTGCAAACGATTTCCACAAGTAATCTCAAACGGCGTTCACTCTCTGGAAACTATATACGTGTTTAAAGGGAGACAACTCAAACACGGATCAATTGTTTGACCAACAAATACCAAAATATGTATAATAATTAACAGTTTTAGAGATTTTCAGGGGGTAGGGGAAATAAAAATCCTGATGGGAGACAATTTAACAGTTAAACTGTTTGCATTATACATTGGTATCAAATAACAACATTGTTCTGTCTGAAATATAAAGTTTGATATGGATTATAAGTATCAAAATTATTTATTTTGTGCTTTAGAAATTTACTGTTAAGAGTTTCGATTGCGTCAAATTTTAGACTGTTGTTAATTATACATATATTAATAAATGACAAATTTCCGATTTTTGCCGATTTTTTTATGATATTCTACATACATTCTCAAACCCACCAAATTAAATTCTGTTGCAATTTGTTTGTTGTTGACCTTATATTTCCTGTAAAATGACTGGAATAAAATCTTAACAATTTACTAATATGTAATCAGCATGCGAAATAAATACCACGATGCGCAAGATGCAGATAGTGTAAATATTTAATTAGCCATGGGTTACATCGCAGCATTGCATTTTTAGATGTTTCAAAATCTTGCTGTTAGGACGTGTACCAACTATTGCAAGACACCGAAATCGACGGTGTATTGGCGTTTCAATTTATTTTACCAGTTGGGCAATTAATGTCACTTTCGGGAATTTCGATTAGATATTTTGACATTTTCATATATTTCTGGACATCGATGACACCGTCCCCGGGGTCAAATGTGTACCACTACAGATTACGGCAGCATCTGATGGGTGGTAGAATAAGTGGTATACCACCCGACTATAGATTACCGCTACATCTGATGGGTGGTAGAATAAGTGGTATACCACCCGACTATAGATTACCACTACACTGATGGGTGGTAGAATAAGTGGTATTCCACCCGACTATAGATTACCGCTACACTGATGGGTGGTAGAATAA
>JAULCA010436465.1:0-10998 GCA_032360845.1 Crassadoma gigantea | reverse complement strand
ACAACGTCACGACCTAACAGTGTCTTTTTCACACATGGCTGACTGCCGAACAAAAGATCACCCCCACTTAACTGTAACGTCTACCAGTACAACTTTATCTTACTTCTCAGCAGGGTTTGTACATGTAACATTATGGCATTACTGGAGACATATTGACAAAATGTATTCACATATACTGTAGTGGTATATAAACACTAAGAAAATCACTCATCAAACAGTTCTACAAATACATTAAATACAACAATTTCATCAGCAAAAATCTTGATTATTGTGTATGGACTATCTCTATAAAATACAGATGTCGGGGGATAGATATCAATGCAAATTAAACAATTGGCAGTGTTATTTTAAATCTTAATACAAATGTATCATGTCATTTGGAAAATATTTTCTAATTCATGATAACACAATGTTATCTTTAAAAAATCTCAAACTATTATCCCAACAATGTATCCCTTTATCAAGCCCTATTCAACAGTGATGCCCAAACTCCTGAATTCCAACATAACAAACATACTAAAACCTCTTCCTAACAACACACTCTCCACCCCTTACATTTATCCTTAAACAGCAAACCCGCCCATCTCCTACACAACATTCCTCCTTAAACCCCAAACCTATCCCTAGAGAAAGGTTATCCACAGATAACACACCTCATACAAGTACATTGTATTTAATGGGGGGGGAGGCAAGTGATTAAGGTGTTTGACATTCTGCTACCACTAGCCCTCCACCACTGGGTCGCAGGTTCAAGGCCTACATATAAGCAGTTGCCAGGTACTGGCTGTCGATCGGTGGTTTTTCTCCGGGAACTCTGACTTTCCTCCACCATCAAAACCTGGCATGTCCTTAAATGACCATAGCTGTTAATAGAACTTAAAACAAAAACAAACCAAAGTATTACATAGGATATCCTGCCTCAGATACCATACCCTTCCCTCATTATGTCCCCATTAAATATCATGACCCCACATCATGCTTTATCACTCATATGACATTTCATTTTAAGCATACAACTGTCACATCTAACAGACTCAATTCCATCCCAAATAGCTGTCTGTTTAGACAATGAAGACATTTGAAGTAGGGTATGTTTGTTGATTGACACTCAAACAACACCTCACACCTTGTCAGTAAATTCATATGGTGCTGTGGGCTTCAGTTTGCGGGCTTTGATACAGTCATACACGAACATTTCTGCAACAATAGGCAACTGGAAAAGTACAAAAAGGAAGATAAGTTATTAATATTAATGTATCACAAGTCATTTATATTCTTTTGCTTTTTAATACCCTTATTCATATAGAAAATATATTATTCTACTGGGTTCCACATAAACTTGATCATAATGTTCGGGATAGGTCTTCCTTCCTCATATTGATATGTGACTTTGACTTACAATGACTCAGAGAATGCCTAGGCCTCATTCTAAATTAAGTTTACACTTATTCTGCTATTGTCAAGAAGTCACGTTTTCAATGATTTTTCCCACAATTTACCCCAATTCTGGCTCTCCGAATGGGGGGTGGGGGGTTGATTGTTTGTCCATGTTTAACAGCAAATTGGGTTAACATCCATCCATAGTCTAGACTACCCAAAAGGTATGTCATAAAATACAGAATCAGTATATGTCAATCGGTGATTTCAAGAAAAGCTGGATCAAAACTAAAGACAACTAATGAAAATGGAGAGATTGATAACACCCAGGTGAAGACACGAACAGCTACAGTTTATGATTTGGGTCTATTCGGGATGGAGGTGATGGTGACATGGGCACAAATGCAAATTCAATCTCAATTTTCACTGAAGGTCCATGAAAACGTACTACATGTACTTATCTTTGGTAGTTTCATTAAGTGGCTGGTTGAATACTTTAAAGACGGACTCAGTGATAAAACACCTAAGGTAATGTGAATCAGTGGATGAAGACGATTCATAAGCCATAACAACCAGAATCAAACAAGACATGGATTTGTCAACATGTCTACATGGCATGCTACTTAGGATAAAATAGCTGCTGCTACTGCATGAAATACCAACATCAACTCTAGCAGGCTTCAGGAGGACATATAAAAGGTACCTGAGGCTGTTAACTCATTTACCCCTGAAGACTCATTTGAACCCTTCCAATTCAAAGGTTGGTACAGTTCATTATGAAATTTCATGGGTCAATGAGTTAAAGATTCCAACAAGTTTTACATTAAAAGGTCCTTCATTTATAAAAAGTTGAGTACTTTAGCCAAAGGATACCAGACTTCATATCTAATTTGGTGAAAATTTATTCTGCCATTCTAGACTAGTTGCCTTTTCAGTAAAAAGTTGACAACAGATGAGACACAAAGGCATAAGCATGCATGCCTTTCTGGTATAGGTGAGCTTAAAACATCTTACCCCTTTATGAACTGCCTGCATCACTTTATTTGTTTTCGTCATAAATTCATTTGGAGATGCCACCAGTATACTGAAAACCTTTGGTGTGGCTGAGAAAAGAGAAAATCAATATTTAATATAAAAGATATCAGTTGAAGGTAAAATATTACTTAAACCATGCCTAGTAATAGAAAGTTAACATGTTACAATGTTAATTACACATTGTACTGGTACAGGTATATAAATATAGGTTCCTAACCAAAGTGGATTGGTAATCATTTAATTTACCGAACTAAAGGTACTTTATTTCAAGGGAGAATTTCCTATATTTATACTGAAAACATGGTAACCACCCATGTTATGGAATCTGATTTTATTAGTAGTAAAAATCATTTCAGGAAAATACTGTTTTACACACAATTTCAGACTGTCTCAATTATTTTATTCTGATTTTACAGGCATGTACATGGATTATTATCCTGAGTTTTAAATGAAACGTGTCTCTTCCTTTTCTAAACTAATAGCTGATCACCCAAACAATTGCCAAAGAGTTTTTTGATCTGATGAGATAAACAAGTGAGATTGTATGTTGTTCCTAACAGTTAACCCTTTCACCACTATAGACCATAATGGACTCATCCATATCAATGCATGGAAATGTCGACTAAAGTTACATAGGGGTGAAAGGGTTAACAGTTATGTTATATAGATATCCATGAATATGCTTGATCATAGAGACAACAGAAATTATCTTACAAGTAAAAAATTGTAAAAAATCATGTATGACTTCCTGGATTAGCTTACAATCTGGCATATAAGGTAATAGCCTTACCTTTTTCTGATCCATGCGTTTGCACTAGCTCCAGCATTTGGTTTTGTGGTAGTTGAAATGTTCCAGAAAACATGATCTTTTCATTTTTGAAGGTTCTATAAAAAGCAAATAAATATGATTAATATTTCATGATCATGGTTTTGAACAATCATGTGTGTACAATCAAGTCACAGTGCCTTGTGTTATAGTTCCATTACCATCATGGTTCCCAATCACACCTGTCTTCACTCTTTTGTATTTCATGTAGTTATATTATGATTTCTCATTAATATAATGGTCAAAGTACACGAGTCCTATAGGCATGATTTGATCACCTAAATATTTGCACCATCAGAAATCTTTATATTGCATTAAATTTATAAATAACTGTAAAATATCTCATCACTTCTGGCTTCTGTCTCTCAGTACTAAGGGAGATAACACCATTTCTTTGCTTAAAATTTGATTCCACGGGTGCCAAGGAAGCTTTACAGCAAATTTTGTTGAAAAATGATCAACTTTTCAAGAGGAACAGGCTCACAGCATTTAACAAAGGAATGCTGCAAACCAGAGATAAGGTTAAATATCTTTACATGAAAAAAATTATTTGTTATTCCCCCTGTTCTGTGCCCCCCAACCAACCAACCAACCAACCAACAAACCAATCAATCAACCTTTATACAAAATTAAGTCCCTTTGGCGTTAGGATGACCCAGTTCATCAGAGCTTAAAATTCCTTCACTTTTACTCAAGAAGAAGGATTTTTAAAAAGATTATCTTTATTTATTACATCTGGCCTAGCTGCGATAACGTAGCTTTCTGATGAGAGATTTTGTTATATATTGCCCAAGGCAGAGAAGGCCAGGTATATTTGGCCTTGCCCTTCTGCTGTTAGGGATGATATGGAGTCTACATGGCCAAGAATACTTCACACAAATTAATGTTAAAATATATTTTTTGTCCTATTGATCCACCTCTGTACTTAATAGGTGGTGACACACCTTTCATTTATACAAAGGTGAGTTAATTTGCCTAAGCAATGCCCTGGAACAAATTTAAATACAATTTCTGTTCAGGACTTATAGCTTTTCAAAGAAAAAGTTAGCTGGGGTAACTATAAATAAAAAAAAGTGTTGATTGACACTACACCCATTAACTATAGTGTGGATAGATGCATGATGACTTAAGCTAGGGTTACAACAAATAAATATTACAACAAGAGAACTAGTTAATCTTAATTTGTCATGAAATTTTCAAAAAAGATTTTTATTGGATTTGATTGTACTTTCTAGGGAGGACCTAGCTATCACACAGGCTAAAATAAAGGTAAAAATTTGGTACATTTGCTGGAGATATGTTTGTGGTTTCTCTCCGAAATCTGCATCTAAAGTATTATCATTATATTTTTTATACAGTACCTTATCTAGCCAAACTTAACCACTCACAGCCACTAGACATCATTTTAAAAACTATCCATACACTCAGTAGGCTTTGTTACTACCAGACTTTTTAAAGGTTGATAAGGGATGGACAAATATTGGACGTCATGCCACAGCTGTTTGGGCAGGTGATCATGAGCTAACATAATGTATCAAACTTGCTACACAAACTCACTTTGAAGCCTTGAAACTAGCAATTGCACCAAAACCTATTGCTATCTTCGTTGGGTCAAACATGTCCGTCGAGTAACAGTCCTGTAAGAATATATACAAAACATGTCTGAGTTACAGCCCTGTAAGTATATATACAAAACATGTCTGAGTTACAGCACTGTAAGTATATATACAAAACATGTCTAAGTTACAGGTAAGAATAGATACAAAACATGTCGGACTTACAGCACTGTAAGTATATATACAAAACATGTCCGAGTTACAGCCCTGTAAGTATATATACAAAACATGTCCGAGTTACAGCCCTGTAATTATATATACGAAACATGTCCGAGTTTGGCCCTCTAAGTATATATACGAAACATGTCCAAGTTACAGCCCTGTAAGTATATATACAAAACATGTCCGAGTTTCAGCCCTGTAAGTATATATACAAAACATGTTTAATACAACCAGGAAATATATTAACAGAAATTCCTCTCAGTAAAATAAACAGGACATGTGATACACTGAAGTGTACAATTTTCATAAATCACCAGAGCAGACCAAACATGTGCAGTTTTATGACTAAAACATTAGTCCTGTTATTTTCTCACTAAACATCAATAAAGCTAATGCCACAAATCTTGACTTATTTCAGGACCATTAATTACAACTAAAATAACAATACTTACTGTTACCAGTAACTAGGGTTACCACAGACATTACAGATGCATGCATAATGACTAAAGCTAGTGTTACAACCAATTAAACACTAAAAAAACTTGTCCCAACATCATTTTCTCTATAATCTAGTCATTTGTGTATTTATCACAGGGTGAACCGTAGAAAGAATCGAGATATTTTGTTCTATATTTTGTTTTTATTCTTAAAAAGCTGTAATTAAAATCCTGATGTAACTAGCTAGTCTATCTATTAATCCATCCAAAATATCCCCAATATAGACTGGAATTCCTTAGGCCAAGGATAGCTGAAAGTTTGTTGAATGGCTAGACAGCAATATACTTACAGTAGGTTTGTATGTGAAGTAAGCTTTGGCTTTTTCATAATGTACAACATATGATGGAAGGATGTGATTGCCGTTGAATATAACTAACTCCATTTTGTCTGGCGAGGTGTGAGAATCATGCCCCTTCTGGAGGGCGGCCCCATGGATGAGCGTAGTACACTGGAAAACCTTCCCTGGTAGGACCTGACACAGCAGTAGTTTGGTAGCCCCATTGATATAGCTCATCGAGTAGGATGGAAACTCGCTGAAGTATACACCTTTTCCAAAATATCCTGTGTCAGTCTTGTGCTTAAAACCAGTGTCTCCTGTTAAACACATCTTATCAGTTAATCCTATATGTACATCTAGTTTTGCATCTGCAACTTTATTTTTCTTTCAAATCCTTTTCTGTTAATGTCTTGTGAGATAAATGTCTCCATACTCAAAAATTTCTAGAAGTTAGAAACATGGCAAATTTTCTGATTTAGTTTCCAACAAGCATTAATTTGGTTATAATGTTAAATTTAATTTGCCTTATAAAAGTAGTTTACTAGTTTAAAAAGATGTAGTTTTCTTGATTTTCTGTATGAAAGACATTAAGAGGAAGTTACAGAAAGGTTCAGTACCTGGGATTTTAAATCCAGTCTCACAGATAGGTTTAATGTTTTTCATATCTGTCCCATGAAAGGCTAGGACTGGGAAGGACTTGTCTTCCCCTCGAAACTTTTTCAAATCCTCCCGGGCAGATCTGAAAG
Source organism: Crassadoma gigantea (assembly GCA_032360845.1). Taxonomy (NCBI): domain Eukaryota; kingdom Metazoa; phylum Mollusca; class Bivalvia; order Pectinida; family Pectinidae; genus Crassadoma; species Crassadoma gigantea. The sequence continues at coordinate 4,461 of JAULCA010436465.1, read as the reverse complement.
TGAAGGTCAGATTAATACCAACACCATCTAGTCAATTTTACAGATAAAATAGACAATACTGAATGAGGTATGATATGTCAAGATATATATCTATTCCATGTGATTTAACCCTTTCACAACTGTAGACCATAATGGACTCATCCAGATCAATGCCTGGTAGAGTCTACTTGAAATATATAGGGATGAAAGGGTTAACTATTAGTTACGTGTAGTTTGAATGAGTAGATCATATAGGTTGGTGACAGATCATACAAAATCAATATCATCAACTTTTCCAAAACTTACAGTAAGCAGCTAAGGGTAGAAGGGATCCAGCTGTTTTAGTGTCAAGCCACTTTAATAACAATTGTGTGTCATAGTTTATATTCCAAAATTTGATGATGCTGTTAAATGTATATTCAGGGCTATACAATGAAGTTGCACTTCAGAAATTAAGAAGGAAAAGAGAATGCTTTTTGCTATCAATATTGGTCCCTGTGCCTTCATCCTGTCACTTTGTCCTAAGGAATCAACAAACACCATTTACATTATACAACTATACAACAAACAATTCCCCCAGTCCGATGATGACTAATACCAAATTAAGTTGTTCATCCATATTTCATTGAGGGCCTTAAAGCTTTTAAAGATTGAATCATATTTTATTCAGTATTTCTTCTACTTGGCCCATCCCCTGTCTCCAGTTCCCTTCTTTTTGACAACTTTGAATTCCATTAGACTAGGGATGTTTCATAGAAAGGGATGTTTCACAGAAAGGGATGTTTCACAGAAAGGGATGTTTCATAGAAAGGGGTGTTTCATAGAAAGGGATGTTTCACAAAAAGGGATGTTTCATAGAAAGGGATGTTTCACAGAAAGGGATGTTTCATAGAAAGGGATGTTTCATAGAAAGGGATGTTTCACAGAAAGGGATGTTTCATAGAAGCAAACTGGTGCCCATATGACTGCTCTGAATTTTTGGATTTTCTTCTGTTCAAATGATTTGTCATATCCTGGCCCATATACAGTGTAGTTTATGAACAACTAAGGTTGACCTTTGAACTACAACACTTTTTGTAGATACTTACTTGAATTTTTTCACTAAGTTAGGATTAACCACATAATCCACCTTGCTGATACGATATCTGAAACAGAAAATAAATAACAGAATGTATCTTTGTTGAAAAATTGTCAAAAAATAGAAATTTATGATTGGACAACTGGGTCAAGTTTACAAGATAAATCTGACTTTACTGGCAACAAATACAATCCATTATGTGTTACTCTGCTCCTCTATTTCACATATCAGAATGATTTAATTTGAATTGTTAAAAATTATATCATGATCCTACATTTCCCTACCTTGCCACTTTCAATGATTTCTTATTATACAGGACATCTTCAAAGTAAACTTAAGTTTCTGATGCTGCATTTATGTGTGTATTAATTACTTAAACAAAATACAATGCTATAATCCAATCATTTTTGTCTTTTCACGGGAGAAGACTAGATAGAAAGCCACCCATACATTCAAATTAATGATTATGGTCGAATGTTGACATACCAATGATACATATCACTTTAATGATATATATCACTTTCATGAATGTTGCATGAAAAGTAATAATAAATTGTTATCAATAATATTCACTCCTAGTATTTGGACATTCTGCAATAAATTTAGCCTATCTTTTAGTATTTAATTCAACATTCAAAGACATACATGTATAAACACTAATTGAATGTTTATGTGCCTAGTGTAAGCATGCATCAGACTTACGCTCCACCGGCTGGGCCACTAAGGAGTCGGTAAAACTGTGACTCGGCAAGTCGGAAGTGGGTTTGGTCAGCAGACCCCTCCTTATAGGATCGTTCAGCCTGCAGTGTGAAGTACGTAGTCTTCGTCCCTTCCAAGGCTTCCTTCTCTCCTTCTACCAGCAGCAAACCTGTACTGACCTAGGGTCAAGTTAATAAACATATAAATATATCATTAAAATCAATACAGTACACTGCATAACAAATTACTTTTAGTAAAATTTTAATTTATGTACTCCTACAACGATTTCCTAATTTCAAAATATTTAGACAAATAATCATACCATCTCTCCCTCCACCAGCTGCAAACCTGTACTGACCAACATGAAGGGTCAAGTTAAAAACATACAAATATATTAGTGGCTATTAAGATCAATGGAGTACATGACAATGATTTCCGGATTTCAAAATTTTCGGACACATAATCAATGTTCGCTAAAATACTTGTAGTGATTAACTTTGTCTTGTTCTTTATGTATTGGTCCATGCTTACGAAATTTCATCTAAACAATAAATGATCAATTTATCACACCGAAAATTATGTGATGATAGAAGGACAGACAGAGCTATCCCAACCATCAAACATTTTTCAGGATTATAATAAATACAGTTCAGTAGATCATACCTGATCTTGAAGCGCTTGAAGTTTCTTGTCTTTACTTTTCACCTCATCCTGTGTTTCTTTCAGTTCTTTCTGAAGCTTCAGTTTGGCTTCAAATGCCTTCTTGATGAGTTCCTTCCTCTCCTCCTCCGACATCTTTGAGTAACTCTTCACCAGCGACATACCCCTCTTTAAGATATCATCCGTCTTTACCTTACCTTTCTTACCCTAGGCAATTAAGAAACAGTTTATATAGTACATGGTCATTGTTGATTAAGGTCAAGAAAAATAAACAGCTGTATTTCTTCTACATTCATATAGAAGTCGTTGTCATGAACAGCGAACCACTGAGGTGAGTTTTTAAAGCCGACTTTGTTCCGCCCGGATTTCAGGCGGAATCTGTATCAAAGAATTAGTGCTTCGGAAATAAGAGATCGCTGTCGGCAAAATAATATCTAATAGAAAAAAAGGCTGACCAGCGGCCTCTGATGTTATAGGAGTATGCAAAATGTCAACGCCATCTTACCGGCAATGAAGAAATTAACAAATTATGTCATAAATGGTTTAAGGATGCGTTTAGACAGATAGTTAATGTTACTGGAACCATTGTTAAAAACGAAAGCCCTGCAGTTTGCCGGTAACTTAGGTTTTAGACATGTTAATTTTTAACAAATAATTATGTAATTATGTAAATATTTTACAAATAGATATCATAGTTATTTTAAACACACAGTTTATATCTTTCTTTGAAAATTTTGATTCTGTCTTAAGTGACCACTGTCTTAAGTGACCTTATTTTGAACTTCCCTCGGAAGGTCACATAAAACAGGTTTGACTGTAGCTGTATTTCTTCTACATTTATATTATATATAAAACTACACATGGGAATAAAATAGACAGGTTCAGGTACATACTTTTTATTTTATTGCTGTATTTACCACATTGATATAGATGCAAGTAAATCTGATTATATAATAATTGATCCTGCTTTGAAAAATCCAATAACCGAGCAGTTGACACATTATATTATTAGTATATGGTCAGAACCTAACAGTTGTGGCAGTGGTAATGATTCATATTATAATAATTTTAATATCGATCACAACTGATTTAATCCTACAAAATTTCCATTAATATATATATTCACCCCAACAACCAAGTGAATCATTTCACAATCAGATTTACTTAATTCATTTTGTCCTCAAACAGAAAAAAATATCATTGATATTGTGCCTTTTGGTATTAAAAAGGATCGATAGAGCTTATATATGCTGCTGGAAGGAGTTGGGGTTTGAGGTTATACCTTTTATCCCAATCACTTAATTACCTTCAAAATGTTGAACGCTACAACAAACTGGTTGCAAACTCCGTCACCACAAGGAAGCCCCAGACACAATTTGTAAAGAGAACAACAGGGGTCAATACTAACTCTAGTCCGCTAGTCCTGGACTAGCATTTTTCAGCAAGTGAATCACCTAAGCTAACTGGTCCTTTGGACTTGTGAAAAATATGATTATAAAATAAGAATATTTCTTTTTAAAATTTAGAAAACAGCTTAAAATAAGATATATTGTATGATAATTGTCAAAATTTTCCAAAAACTTTACCAAGTTTCCCTGCAGTCAATTCCTTTTGATGTTTTGTGCTGTAGATTGATTGCAATGCTTCCATAAAAGGAAATTTTGGACTAGTAACATTGACGAAGGACTAGTAATTAATAATCTATTCAACTAGTCCTGTGGACTACCAAGCAATTATGTGTTACTGTTTCTATGGAGGATCGAACCAGTGACCCCAAGCTTTCCAGTGTGCTGTTTCTACTGATTTTAAATTGTGATTTAGCTTATTAATTAAGAGAAAGTTCTTGTAGCACAAAGCTAATGTAGAAGGCATCCTTTTTATACAATTAAAATCTGCCAAAGTAGAACATGAATAATATGTATACATGTACTAAAAAGTGGAACTGCCCAGTTGTTGTTGACTAGGTAGTTTAACTCATTCACCCCTGAAATTTCATAATGAACTATTCCAACCTTTTAATTGGAAGAGTTTAAATGCGTCTTCAG
>JAULCA010436433.1:0-11003 GCA_032360845.1 Crassadoma gigantea | reverse complement strand
TTTTTATAGACTTTGGTATGTCTCGGCTAGGGGACAGAACCCAAAGCCTTCCTCACAGGGGCGAACGCTCAACTTATAGCCAAAAGTGAGGTATTGTCAAGGGAGACATTAGAAAATTAAATTTAGTGATCTGCACCAAATTTCTTTCGTATAATCCCTTAAGATATATTGTATAATCCAAGATATACCTGTGATGAAAATATTTCGGAGATGGTGTTGAAATCTTGAATTTCTTCACTCTAATTTTGTGGTTTACTTCATTTCATTCTTTCAGATTTAATCAGTTAAATATACTGTAATTTCTTTCTTAAATAAATCAATCACATTATTTGAATTTGATCCATTAAAATACTGAATGGTGATGTTCATAATATACTATACAGGGACTGCGTTGGGAACGCACCTTCACTGTTTGACGACATTATTCAAATGAGACAATTCTACTCGGGCATATTTCACACACCTGTAACGCATGCACTTGTATAAAAACATGCAATGTATGCTAATGGACACCAGTGTCCTTTATTGTATCAATAGCCTTTGTAGTTGATTGCACATACTGAACAGATATTGAAACTGTCCAATATTAACACAAAGAGAGCGTGTTTTAAGTAAGATATATCCTTTACATAAAGTATTCGGTAACATCATTACAAATGACTAAATTTCCGTTGTTACACGATAAATCCTCACAACATCTCAAAATCATGTAGCAAAAATATAAATAGACACCTTACAAACATGTTTACCTACATGATGACATCATCGCATATATTTAACTCATATATAAACTTACCTGAACAACAACAGGAGGCAGCAGGTACATTCACTGTGTATTCTCGAAAAAATTCTCTAGTCATGCGCACTCACCTTCACGTGTTATAATTCTGATTCAGACTTATATCTCGCTTGAACCAGGCCAACTGCCCAATAAAATAACCTACCACGTATACTGTACTTACATATTGACTATGAAAATTGGTTCCCTAAATATTCGAAAACTACGCGTAACTCATCTGTAACTTAAGTTTCACACGAAGCTAACACCTGCATGTCGGGGATCGAGAAAAAAAAATTTCCTAAGAGGCGGCGACTAATGTGGTATCTCTCTGCAACATTTGGGATTCGCTTTCAGTGCACCTTAGTTTGCCTGCTCTTAATCTGCTACGCACTTTGTAATGTCTTCTACCTATCTTTTATTTCCTAGTGCCTTGTTTACCAGTACCTAACATCTGGTTTTGATATTTAAGGACGGCCTCCCCTGCGTGCAAGATGCATGCGTATAGTGTATGCGTGTGTATTTTAGGAGGCTGCGATATGTTTCTGTATTGTCTCCTTGTGATAGCGCGGAACTGATGCCGACTTTTTAGTGCTTCCTCACTGAAACATACTGCCGAAGACACCAAGCAGGACATCCCACCCGGTCACATTATACTGAGTCATGTAGGTTGGCGATTTATTGTATCACTCACCCATGGTTGCCTGGCGATGAATATAGACTGAGGTGTCAGTAAATAGTTTGTGTAAATAGTTCCGCAATGTCAGTGAAACAGTTGGTGTATTTCCAGAACGATCCAAATGATTTATAATTTCAGGACAACAGTCTGCAAAGTGATTGGCTGTCCAGAGGCCCTGTGCAATGGTTGAATAAACATAACGTGAGTATTCCACAGGGTATGATATACTATTAAAAGAGTTATCCTAACAGATTTCAGTTGACAAAATCGACTTGGTTGATAGTCCTATCACTCACCGTCATGCTTAAGCAAGGCAATTAAAATATATTGAACTATAGCTGAATATTAGTCCTGATATTTTTATCACTGAATATTAAGTATCCTGACTCCCAGCATGCCCAATTTGATATTTTAAAGATGTTTGCTGAGATATCCATTTTGGCTTGTGCCGTAAAGGGTTATCCAGGTAGAGTTTAGCTGTTGGTTTAATGATGGATTTATAATTTTCCAAAATATGTCAAGACACGGTTTCAAAGATAAAAGGGACTGTCCAAATTCCTTAATTCAAATATTGGAAAAATACTTTCAACATTTCCTTCCTGATGCTGCATATAAACTAGTTAATTTCATTAACAAATTTTGTCTGTTAAAGGGTACATTCTCACTCTTTAACATTTTTTTCATGAATTTGTCAGGTTTAAATCACCCTTCACTAAATGTTGGTATTTGTTCCTGGTGAGAAGAGTGAGTGATTGGATTCTAGCAATTTCCTGTGACCTTGCCTGTGTTGTAGGTGTGTTCACTACGTGGCAGAGACGATCATTATTTGCATAGAAGGAAGGGTACCATGCATCCACTCCATCACCACCTGCAGTTATTGCACGAGACAAGGCCACAAACAGGGCACCAGGAGATTTCGACTCAAATGCTTTTGTTCCAGGGTTGATAACAATGTAGCGATGGAACTCGCCTGCGCCTTTTGTCATGCCTTGGCATCTGTGGAGTGTGGTACCCCATCCAAGCCGAAGTGGGATTTGTTTACTTTTACAAGAAAAACAGTTAGTCAAGAAACCTCTACGGGAACTACTGGAACAATCATGTGGTGGTCTTTAAGAAATGGAGGACCTGTGTACTTGTTGAAATCGATCATGACAACATCAGGAAAGCAGTCTGTTGGTGTCCCGACAGATTATGTCAATAACTTCCCCGGTGGCACCATTGTACAATCCATACTTGATGTTGAGATTGACAGTCAGCATAACTTTTGCATCTCGAGAAAGATACAGCCTCTGTTGCAAGCCCCCTGCATCATCACATGACTTTGAATGACGTCCTGTTGTGATTGCAGTGAGGGATGCAATAGGAGTGTGCATATTTATCTCGAGAAGTTTGTTCCTTTTATGCTGCCATCCTCCTCATGACTCGGGGGAAACAAAAAGACCTTCACTGCTCATTCTTTGCATCAGTAAAGGACCATAGGACCTTATCAGCTTAACCCACTGGCACTGTTGAAGCAAGTTAGCCTGTTCAGGTGTCATTTTATATTCCCGCAAAGCCAACAGCGTGTCTTTCAGCTGATGCTGGTCATGACCCTGGCGAATGATGTTCTTCAATGTCGCTGCAGTGGAGAATTTCTTCCATACAAGTGCCCCATGTATGTCAGCAGCATGTTTTGATATACAGTTGTAGATAGGAGAATCCAAAACTGGTGGCAGCTGGACATCATCCCCTAAAAAAACGACAACAGGTAGACCACCCCAGGACTGTGTCATGTTATTCATTCCACACCGACAGAGGAACTCCATCCATCCTAGTGTTGTACAACCAATTAGTGAGCATTCATCCACTAGGAGAACTTTCAGTCCATCACAGTTTTTTTGCAGCTGTTTCCCATTGGTTCCATCTGGTGGGATCATTTCTTTGCGTTTTGACTGGGTTGGAATTTAGAAGAACTGTGTATGTTTACCCCATCAATAAAGTTTGCGCTGTTGCAAGTAGGGCATAGAACCTGGTTGATCATTTTGATTCAGAACATGTATATATTTCAACCAGAAGTCTGGGGGAAACTTGAGTGTCTTTTCACCCCAGTCATGGTCAGGCCCATCATCACTGAAATGGAACTCTTCTGTAGTTGAGAACTCTACATGAGGTTTCAGGAGCTCCATCCATTTGGGCTGTTCCACCTCGGAAGTTGGTGAGGGTCGCAAGTCAAGGTCTTCCTCATTGTGATTTTGTGCACGTTCAATTTCTGCTCTGACAAAATTGGGGCAGATATCCATGTTTAAGAAATCTTCCATTTTAGCTTTCCATGACTGCAATATATTTTTGATGTCAAATATTTGCCTCAAATTTGGCCAGTGCAGTAAAAGCATTGTTCTACAGTATTCTTCTGACAGTGGCCATGTCGGTGGTGCCCCAGTGCCTGCTATAGCAGGAACCTTTCCTTGTGCACATACAAAAGTTGTACTACGAACAGTGGCTATTGTTGTGACGGGCCAAGTATTTGTCCAAGGGTGTACTTTTTGTATCTGTAGAGCCTGTGCGTTCAAGTATCCTTGATCCTGTCATGCTAACTGACTGAAAGCAATGACTTGACCTGTAGCATGGTAAGTTCAAATGATGCTTCTACTGATGAAATATCCCTTTTGACAGTGCTCATCAATAATTTTGTGCACAGTGATTTTGCTGTTGCACCAGTAGTTTCCACAGCTGAATTTACCAAGTCATTAAAGAGGTCAACTGTTGCTCCAGTTGATTAATCGCCTTTACAGGCGTACCCAGTGATATATTTTTCTGTAGCCATTATTTCATTGACAGAAGGATTGTCAGGATGACATTTTGTCAAAATCAATGAAATATCACCATTTGCTCTCCAACCTTGGGTATGGTACCGACTATGTTGAACAAGAAATGGATGGTCTCGTTCCATTTCCACTCTAAGGGATCCATTCCTGTTTTTGACGATTTCTGATGTGCTACGCAGGGTTTTGCCTGGGTTTTTTTCTTCAGGTGGGGCGGGTGATGTAACTTCAGGGGGCGGCGATAAGTCTGCGTGGAAGGTCATTCTCATCTTTGCCTGCTGGATGTTTTGCAGTCATTCCAAAGATGTTCTTGGCCCATTCGGACAAGGTCTGAGCACATATCCTCATCCGACATGCCATATTGTAAAGCATTGTGGATGAGATTATGGGGTTCTGTCAGAGCGCCAGCAAAGTCCATGCCAATGGATCATTCCCCTTAATTAAGCAAATTCCTGCCTGTACCAGTAGCTGTCTACACCAATGACTGGTTTCATGACTTTTTCAAAGTGTGAGGAAGTTCGTTGATTAAAGTAATGCGCAACAATGTATGAGTTTTCTTGTTATGTCTTATACAGATTGTTCCGATCATTTAAATCTGCGACTTTCCCAGACATTGTCTGGTGTAGCTCCAACAAGCGCCGTAAAGGTTTGAAGTGATATTCATCACAGCTGCCAGTGGTAAAAAATGATGGCAAGCCATGACCTTGATTTATTTTGTATTGTACGAGTGAACGTAATTCCTTTGCTTTCTGTATTGTCCTGTTCCGCGTAAAATGGCACCAAAATACAAAATGTTTTTACCAACAGAATTGTCATCATTTTGGAGCATCTCTTTTCAAGTCATTTACTGTTAGGTTTTTGTCTCCCAGTTGTTGCTTAACGATGAAACTACATTGCTCTAATGTACGCTTTCGGATAATGATGTTGTGGACTACAAATTTGAAGATTTGGTGATGGGCAAATATGCTGTCTTTGTACCACATTAGATGTTCTGCCCACTCTGACATTGAGGTACATGTACGTGTTGTGTTAATATTAAAATCTACTGTTCCAGTGGGGAACAATACTGGAAAAGCCAGGGTAAAGAAATTTCTAGTTGTTATTTCTGAAATTGGGGTGTTATTTCCTGTTGGCCAGGGGATGTATATATTTCCTTGAGAGGTCACAGAGACTGAACCAGCATTTTCTCCTACAACATCCTGTACTATGGATTCAACTTGCTGGCGCAAGTCTATGTTAGGGTCAGGAAGCGGTACACTAGAATTGGTATCTACATCTGAAATTTCTGGTTCAGTTCGAAAAGGAGCAGGACCTTTGTCATTTTGGTGTTCTGTTGTTTTATCATTATATTATACAGTACTGATGTCGGGAAGCTCATCATCCTGAGGTAATTTTTCAAGTCTTTCTTGACTGATTATTATGTCTGAATAAGCGTCATTTTGAACTTTTGCTGGACGAACACGAAATTCCTTACATGCATCTTTTTGCCAATTTTTCTGACCCGTATAGTTTTTATTTCTGATGGTAACATGGGGAAAATTTTGGCGGGTTCTTCAATTTCTTGTGGAAATGTCACACAGTGACCATTTGAGGCGTTTTGTTTGGTTTGGTTTCATTTTGTTTAACGTCCTATTAACAGCTAAGGTCATTTAAGGACAGCCTGGTTTTATGATGATGTATGGAGTGGTTGTTGCATGTACGTGATATGTTTCATGAATGTACTTGTTCAACTGCACCCTGCAGGTAGGGCGTAAGAATTGTACCTGCTGCCCAAATTGCATGATCGTAAGAGGCGACTAAGTATGGGATCTTACCTTTTCTCTTCTTTCTAAATAACTTTCTTCTTCCTAATGTCTCCCTTGACACTGCCTCACTTTTGGCCATTTGTTGAGCGTTCGCCCCTGTGAGACAGGCTTTGGGTTATGTTCCCTGGCCGAGGCATACTAAAGTCTTTAAATTTGGTAGTTTCTACTTCTGCTAAATGCTCAGCACTTTAGGAGTCGGACGACAGGTTCGCCCGTTGTCAGTATAATGTGACCAGGTCGGTTGTCCTGCTGGGTGTCTTAAGCAGTATGTTTCAGTGAGATAGCACTATAAAGTCGGCATCAGCTCCGCGCTATCATAAGGAGACAAAAACGAACATATCGCAGCCTCGTTTCTGTGTACTAATAAAACACAAAATAAGCATTTCATTTCAGTATACCTTACACTATTTCAATGCAAAACATTTTCCCCTATGCTGTTTTTTTTTTGTAAATTACGTAGCAAAAATTGTCAACCAGTTTTAATTACTTTGCACAAAACTCCTAATTACTGTTTTGGGGCAATTTATTTGATACTTTTTGAAGATGTTTTTCAGCACATAATAACGAATGGACTGCAATAGGAAGTTTTATTTTTGACCTTAAGAAAATTTAGCTTAATGTAAAAAGAGCATGTTCATCAAATTTTTATCTCCTGTTCCTAATGTATTCAAATTGTAACTTGCTTTGCATATATGATATTTAACATGTTATTATCAGCATCCTCAAAAACCACTTTGGCACAAAAAGGGCGCTATATTCTTGCGTATGTACATGTTTGGACTTAAATGCTTATTTGTAAACTTGGGACTACAGAGGCTACCAATAACACATACAAGCTTGCGTATTTGCTTCTTAGGCCATTTTGAAACCCGACCTTTGGGTAGATCTTTATTCTGAACTAGTATGAAGTCCAACCATAATTAAACGGCAAAAAACTATAATATTCCTTGATAAACCATGTAAAAAATGTGTTGTTTTTTTAGAATGTGGATGCTGGAGTTCACACGAAGAAAGTTTCAATAGTAAGAATTGTTATACTGCCAAACATGTGACTATTGAGTATTGGAATTATTTTTTACCCATCATAACCATAAAGCTCAGATAAATCGTTTCTGAAAAGAAAACCACATGCTGTAGGACTTAATAACATAATGAACGACAGTTTTCTGAGTGTAAAGTGTAAGTTGATCTTAACCGGGATTCGAACCCTGGACCATTGATTGTTGTACATTGTACTATTGCTCTATTGGATTGAGCTACCTGGTCATCAAAAGTATCTTGGCCCAACTGTGTGCTACAGCAATGTCCAAACGGAAGTTAAGAGAATATACCGTATAAAGGAAAATCTAGTGCAATGGTAATTGATCTATGCGTATATAAGTTTCTACTCAGCAAGACAGTTAAGGCAGGAAAAATTTCCCCCGAATTTTACTGTAAACCCTATTGGTTGTCAGTCGTCTCCATGCATCCACTTTCTTCATCTGTCGCAGTTTACCCACAGCCTTTCAACCCCATCCATTTTGCCTTCTGCAAAACTCCCCCCGCAATGGCTGTATTCAGCATCATCTTCCTTTTCTGTCTTCTGTTTGCGCTTCCTTGCTTTCTTTGTAGACTCGTTAGCTCTTTCCTAACAGTCTTTTCTTCCTTTATCTTGTTCTTTTTTTCTCCTCTCGCTTCATCTCTTTATCTTCAATTTCCTGCTGGGTTTTTTTCTTTTTCTTCTGCCTGCTGCATTCATTCGTCTCCAATCAGTGCTCTGGCATACACAATTATCTTTCTTATTTTCTTTGTAGCCTCAAACTACTGGGACTTCTTAAGCATGTCGCACAAACTTGAATTAAATATATTATCATCTGCAGTTTTTCTTAAAGTAAGAGGTACCGTAGGCGCAACAGTGGCATGCATATTGATGTCGGGACACTCAGGAGCCGCAGGTGAAACTCGCAAGGAAGATGGAATACTAATGGTAAACAAGGGGACTGTTGACAGAGATGAAGGCATGGTGATTCTCAACGGAACACACAGTAGCTGTCAAAGGAGAGGCAATCATGGTGACTGTCGATAGCTTAGCTGGCAGCGTGGTAGCAGAAATAGAAGCAGGCGGCGTCGCAGTAGACAGAGCAGGCAGAGTGGCAAAATACATTGCAGACACAGCAGTAGGTGCAAGGAGGGTGGCAGTAGACATAGCAGGAACATACCTCACCACCTAAAGCCTGAAGTGCGTACTATGACCATCTATTAATAGCAAAACTGGTCTGGTAGGAGAATGTTTCTAATACAATGACCCGTTACCCAGGTTTCAAACAACTCTGAAGTCTATCCAACCATTTGTACTTATACAAACCCGTGTTACAGGGGCAATACCCTGGCACATGAACTCATCCATTCCCCGCTTTTACTGAAAAATCACCTGCAATGGAATACAATTTTAGGAGGCTTGTGGTCGAGAAGCATCCAAGTTTTATCAGCATTATAAATGCACTGAGGTTTATTCTTCAAATTGTATTTTTCCATGATGATGTTAAATAATGAAAAATATTCTAATAACATTTAGGTTCAGCGCTTTGGCAAGATCCCATGGCAATGACTCAGAAGAAACCAGACGGACTACAGGCCATCTCCTTATGAAACCCAGCCACAAGTCATCATCAGGCCGACCATCAACACATTTGTTTTTTTATTTTCCCTTTGCGGACAATTTCTCCCACATTAGAAAGAATTCGTTGTTTTGTTCTTCCGAATCCAATCTGGGTGGTGACTTGTATATACTCCACCACTCATTTTTCCTCGTCATCATATGATAGCGTGGGTCAAGGTCCGGGACGGATATGTGGATCACTTGACACCTTTTTCACTTATTCGTCACCAATGCTGGATTTTGGAACACCAAACTGTTCAGACGGTTGACGAACAGACACTTTGTGGCCAGCTGCTATTTCATCTTTATAAAGACACAATGTAGCCTGCATCTGGCACCCCTTCCAGAGGCTTCGAACTGACGGCTTCTTACTCATTGATTTTCTAGAATAAAATATTGATAATGTTTTTCCTGCTCAGAGTATATTATCTATTCAACACTTACTTTGACTTGTCCCAGCAGGTAGGGCGTAAGAATTGTACCTGCTGCCCCCATTGCATGATCGTAAGAGGCGACTGAGTATATAATCTTATCTTTTCTCTTATTTCTAAACAACTTTCTTCTTTCTAATGTCTCCTTTGACAATGCCTCACTTTTGGCCATAAGTTGAGCGTTCGCCCATTGAGGAATGCTTTGGGTTCTGTCCCCTGACCAAGACCAAAGTCTTCAAAAATGGTAGTTTCTACTCCTGCCTAACGCTCAGCAAATAAGGAAGTGTGACGACTTGTTTACCTGTTGTCAGTATAATGTGACCGGGTGGGGCGTCCTGCTGCTTGTCTTCGACCGTATGTTTCAGTGAGGTAGCACTATAAAGTCGGCATCAGTTCCGCACTATCACAAGGAGACAAACACAAACACATCGCAGCCTCCCAAAATACACACGTATACACTTCGCGCATGCATCTTGCACACATGGGAGTCCGTCCTTAAATGATATTAGCTGTTAATAGACAATATCTAAATTTACATCAATCAAAAAGTATATTACTTTTATATACCGAAGTTGATATACTGAAGTTGCTGTGTTCACAAGGAAAGGTTAACAAAGCCAAGGACGCACAACTACATAAAAAAGGCGATGGCAATATGTCACCATGAGCCCTTGGCTCGGGCCACTTAAAATTTTCATGATAGTTTAGCACAAGATGATAAGGTGCAATTTGCATAAACCAGATCAGACTTGATGTCGCAATATCAGGCCAAAGGGCCTAGATGGTCACCTAAAATATGATCCCCATGCTTAATGCTACACAGAAAAAATGAATCTAGATCATTTATATTATATCTGTTGTAGTCTAGATAGATTGATACCGATAATTCATGCTATATCATAGTAAATACCCCATGATTCATCATCAATCAAGACAATGATGATAGCGTTCTTAACGAGAACTCGAAAATAATCCTAATCAACTTCTGTTCCGTCGGTTTCTAGAACAAATGTTACCTGCCTCCCCTGGCCTACCTGTATATCGTATTTCTTTAGTGCTATCAAAAACAATGACAGCAAAAAATCAAATAATACATGTACATTTCCCTAAGACCGATGTTTAATTATGTTTCCTTTCAAGTATACATGTCTTAATAATTCTTTGCAAATATAATTCTTACCCAGGGTATATCAATATGGTTGTATACATTAGAGAACGCAAATAAGTCAATACATTTCTCAATTGAACATAACAATTTCTGCAAAATAATGGTTCTTTCAGAAGTCAAAACTCATCCAATTTCCCCTTTTGCCACAAAAATATCACTTGTCTCCAACATAAGCCACATTCAAAGTTTAGAAAGCAAAATTCATCTATACAATAATTTAATTATAAATAATTACCTATTGACTCAAGTAGTAATTAATGGAAACATTTAATTCATTGCCTCATTGTCATAGGATAAGCGTTTAATTCATTAAACTATTTTAGATGGGGAATTTTTGAGACATGTATTTCATTTAAAATGAAAAAGTATACCTTTGTTCAACAGTGCTTCATAACAAGAGGCTACAATAACGTTTAAGGTCACATCAGCTTAAGCTCAAGTGACCTATTGCTATCCATCGTCGTGCGTTGTCTGTTATCATTTTACATTTTCAACTTAAGCTGAAATACTGTCGAAGGGATTTCATTGATACTTCTTAGAAATGTCACTGACAACTCCCTGACCAAGTGTTGTTATTTTTCGGGTCGATCAGAAATCGAATAAGGCCACCACGGCAGCCACTTTGAAAATCTATTTAAAACTTAATGTCAAGTTCTACTGGGCAAATTTAACTGAAACTTGGTAGGAATAATCGACTCAAGGT
>JAULCA010436432.1:11988-23183 GCA_032360845.1 Crassadoma gigantea | reverse complement strand
AGTGCTTACCTTGGAAGGTTACTATATATCTGTAGTACATGTTGACACAGTGCTTACCTTGGAAGGTTACTATATATCTGTAGTACATGTTGTAGTGTAAACAGAAAATTCTGAATCTAAGGGAAAGATTTTTAAGGTTCAGCACATGACTATTGATGATGCAATCATGTTGTTAGATGTAAAGTTTTCAGAAAGCTTAAGACTTATTGATCTTTTCCTTAGAAACAAAATGGGGCCTGTATTCATGAAACTGTTCTCATGCTCAAGTATGGATTCTGTGCTCAAACCAACTTTCTTGTTACTTGCTCAAATCATTTGAAACGATCAAAATGTCAAATTTAAACATTGAAACAGTGTTTGGCTTCAAGTCTCTTCAAAATGATTCAAATCATTGACAAAACAAGATCTGTTTATAGAGTTACAATAAGAACAAGAAATTAGACTTGAGCACAAAATGCATTCTTGAGCATGAGAATGGTTTCATGAATACGGGCCCAGGTATGGACCTCTGAAGTGTGAGAAAAAATCTTCCTTACAGCTTTATTGGTTACTGTTTGTGATCATCTATAAATTATCTTCATTAAAATTGCAAGCTTTAATGTTAACTGCAGTTTGCAACTCTGATATTGATAAAATATAATCGAAACATGATTACAGTATATCTTATGGTTTCTTATGGTTTTCATTAATTATTTTATAACAATTATGAAATAAGTTATTACAGATTATATTAATCACACTAGTTCCCACTGATGGGGAATGGGGGTGGGGGTGGGGGAGGAAACCCCAGTACCTGAAAAAACTCCTGCAGTCTGGTAGATGATGACTTTTCTTTTGGCAGAACCAAGGCCAACTTGGTGAAAGGTAAATGTGCTATCCACTAAGCCACCTGACCACTCGACCGCCTGAACACTCAACATCACAATATAGTTGGCAATGTTTCTGTTGTAGATTGCTAAAAGAATGATGGAAAAGAAACACAGAGACAGGATAACAGAAGCTTTACAGACACTGGAACAAAACGGAGGAAAGGTACGAACACCAGAATTAAGTTAACGTCAAATATTATTAAGTTATTTCTGATATTTAAGTGAATATAACTGAAGATCTGATATAATAAGATTTGATGCAATATGTTTGATTACATAAAATAAAAAAAATAGGGTTCTTTAGAAATAGGTTTCAGTTTCATTGTTTTAAAATTGGAATTTTTCTTTCATTAGGAAGCACTGCCATCAATAAAATCTAAAGTTCCGACCTATTCCTCCATCTTTGGCTGATATTTTTAGTGAGGACAAAATTTTGTTTTCACTTATGGAGAACCCATTTGCTGAACAAAACAACACCTATGTATTCACTTCAGGACTGACCCACAACAGACACCACGACTGCTGAGGATAACATGGAGGATATTTTTTTATGAAAAATTTCAGTAATTGAACTTACTAATTAACACTTTGTGTTGACTATATTTTAAAACAAAATATGGATGTAGAAATCAGTTGTTGATTGATTTTTCTATGCAATAGACTTATTTTAGGTAAAAAGGATGAAACAAATAGGATCTGATTATTACAAACAGTAGTTATTGTTCGTTGGATGTAAGCTAGTCAGGACACTGGAGATTTGCTCCAGTACAGTGTAACTTTAGATAAATCTAGAATCTGTAACAAAGTTTCCCAAATATCTGCAGTATTATTGACATAATTTCAAAATGAGAACAAGCGTATGGATATTGCTTTCATATACATATGTTAGTATAAAATAAATGAGTTTCTAAAGCTTATAGTCTGAATCAATAGAAAGTCTAGGTCAGACAATTAATATACAAAGTAATAATTTCAGCAAACCTGAAATCTTTTTTGAAAATAAATAAACGTATATATATATATAGTCCAAACTTAAAAAGGCTTTGTGTATCTGGTAAATATGTAAACAAAAAATATCAACACGACAAACATAGTTAAATATCGCTAACGTTTTCAGGCCTTGCGGCCATCTTCAGGCAATTACTTTTATGTCGTCTTAAGTCAGAGAAAATTTTAGTTGAACATGCTATTAGTTTATTTTGAAGATGTTGATATTAAATGTATTAACTTAAGGAACAACTGGTTCGAAGCTTAATTTCTCTCAAACCACTACATGTATAGGTTTTTCACTCACGATTCGCTGGATAAACCTGCTGAGAGTTGACATTTTTTTGCCTGATAAATTAAAGACCTTAAAATATTTAACAGAAACATTCCACCTGACCGCCTTTACACATAGGACGGTGTTAGGTGGAAGTATGTCTGATGGTGTAAGGTGGACACCATTATTCATGGAGTTGACCGCTCATTGTATCTTAAAGGGATTGCTGTACACAGTGTACATGACGAGTCAAGTTAGAGGTCATATGAGTGGTGTTGATTCCAATCATGATGTGTGTGACTTTTAACGGTTTTAACCCTCAACCATGTAAACCCTTTCACCACTGTAGACCATAATGGACTTATCCAGATCAATGCATGGTAGAGTCTAATAAAGTGACATAGGAGTGAAAGGATGAAGAAATTAAAACTCATTCATCCGTGTTGTAAAATGGACTGTCTCTTTCATGTGATGATGATTTACTTTGGTACACATTGATTTTAATAACAGATATTTAAAGAGTGCTACGCCCTAAAACCTAGCTGAGTTGTAATGGTATGCAGGGTTTGATTACATTGTTGGTTGTACACATTGTAACATGTATTTGTATCCGTCCATCTTTATAAGTCACAGTTAATCAATTGAACTATCTGTTTATACTGAAACAGTGTTACAGCCTACAACATATGGCTGATCATTTATAACATCTTTGGTTGTTTGTATAATTATGTTTATTAACATCCATGTTTCTTAACTATTGATACATTTGCTTCAGAAAAAATCCTCATGGCATGAGACACATTTCTTGTGAATTTCAATCGGTCTCACGAAAAGAAATGAAATTTCGTCAGTCTTAGTGAATAAAAACTTAAGTACTATTTCCGATATGAATAAAATGTGTATTTATGGAAAGAGAGATCTTAAATAATTGTTCACATTTGTGTAGTAAAATGAGCTTTCCTCCTGGAGGATTTCCTCGATATCACTGCAGTTTAATTTTCGCCACTTACACCCCTAAATTATAAGGGTAAAACAATCATTACAGAAAACACTAGTAAACCATAATACACATATATAGGATAAAATAAGCATTAGGCTAATAAAGATTTTACTGACAAATGGCAAACGTTTGACTGGGCGAACATATCCTGGTAGACATGTATATACAGTATTGAATATTGGAATATACCTTAGCAGGGTTTCTTAGCACAATCAATATTGTATATGTATGTTTGTAAATAAGTTAGTGTAAAAGAAGCAGGAATTGTATGTGATATAATCAGTTTGAACTATACAAATGTTTAATTTAATTGAAACAAGTCTATGTGCATTAATGCTGCTGAATAATAAATTAAAGAAATAATTTGAAAATATTCAACATTGTCTATGTGTAAACCACACAGCTAGTATCATAAATTGCAACAAGAGAGTTTATGTTATAGATTGAAATCTTATGTGAGAGGTACAGATTGAGGTACTACTTTAGATTGAAATCACAACTAGCATTATAAATTGAAAAAGCTACCATTTTACATTGAAATCTGAGCTAGTGCTCTTGATTTTACTCAAAGAGCTAGCATTATACAGTAGTTGAACTAATAAATCTAGCATCAAAGATTGAAATCCATGAGCTTGCATTATAGATTGAAATTGCAGAGTTACTGTTAGAGATTGAAAGGTCAGAGATATGGATTAAAATAAAGTAGTTCTGAAAACTAGAATTAAAGGTTAGCATTATAGATTGAAATCAGGAGGCTACTTTATATGCTAAGTACAGGCAGATTGAAATCAGAATGTAGATTGGAATAAAACAGCTTAAGAAAAAAAAAATTATAGGCAAATATTATAGATTGAAATCGAAATGTAGGCACACAGGAGAGATACTGTACATCCGAAAAACTGAGTATAAAAAAAATTAAAAGATATCCTTTTGAATATGATCAATATTTTAGAAAAAAATTGTCAAGAAGATAGAAATCACAGAGCTATTGTTACAGCTAAAAGAAAGAAAGCTTAGCATTTATAAGAAAACTAGAGGGGTATAGATATTTGTTAAAGAGTTAGTTTCAAAGTTTTAAATCATAGACCATGACTTATAGTGATGTAGAGTTCATACTTTAGAGTATTGGTGCTATTTAGAATAGAGCAGGTAGTTACATTAAATTGTCAAAATTTGTATCCTGTTACAGATAGTAGCTGTGGTAGCTGTGTTAGATATCAAAACTGAATATGTGTACAAAGAACCCAGGTTCAAATCCTGGTCACGGCACCATTTTCAAACTCAAACCAGTGACCCCAAACTTCCTAGTCGGATACTTTACCACTGAGCAATAGGGAACAGAGATGGAAGGCGACCATAATCCTATGTACAGTTCAAATCTGCTACACATTTATCTGCCAGGCTTTTATTTTTTGCTAATCTAGAAGATGGAATGTTTGAAGTGTTAATATTAGTTTTATTTATGTATTTAATACTAGAGAGATAAACATTCTCATTGATAAATTGTTATTAGGAATAAGCACTTCTGTTTTAAACTCGGCATTATTAATTTGAAAAAGGAAAACTTAACAAATGTATACACTTAATATTTTAAATAGTTCAGAGGTTTCCACTATCTATTTTTTCATAATAAAGAGAAGAGTATTTCAGAAAAAAAATGGTGCGAAGATTTTTTTTTTAAACGAATAATTTGTTTGTACAATGATTTTGAAAATGAAATACAAGTGCAAATAAATAGAAAATGGTAGTTGATGGTAACAAACATTCAATAATAAATATCTTAAGCTACTCTTGTTTATAATATTTGAAACAATGGGACCCAAGTTGTTTGTATACGAAATAGGGATGGACCTAGTGATTTGATATTGTTTTCTAGTGAGTCTTGGAAAGACTTTAAAAGGTGTGCATGAAGAATTGTAGTTGCAAGTTTGTCAGGTTTAATGCCCGAAACCTTACATTTGAAAAAAAGACAATCTCATTTATCTGGTTGGTCCTAGTAAACAAATAAGACCAAGGTTAATTTTTTCAAGCACGGCTTACTGAAATTATTGATAACACATTGTACATACACTCAGAGGCCTGGCCTTCTGCATTATTCAACTTGTGTCATAATAAGAGTTGTTTGTGTTTGCGAAGTACATTTTATACTTAATATATGTACCTAGGAACTGTTTTTAATGTAATTTCATTGTTAATGTAAAATTTGTTGATGTTTATTTATTTTTGTACATTCCATAAAAGAATTGAATATTAGATATTTCTTTGTTTTCTTTTTATTATGCAATCAAGTGACACATCAGTATACAGTAATGTTTTCACAGCATGTTTTCATTTCTTAGGGTAAGCGTTTCATTTACTATGACCGAAAGAGTCACCACCTAAACTAAAAGTAAATACCTTGTCCTCAATAGTCATGGGGTTACATTCGCTCTCAATTCCTGTACCTCTGGAATATGTCATAACAAATTCAAAGGCTAAGTGTACACAATCTTGTGGATGGGACGACATGTCCTTGATACTCCAGGGGTTACGCTCACTTCCGCTTTCTACACCCCTGGAACATGTCGTAGCAACATCGTCGACTCGGCATGCATCACCCTCTGGGTGAGACAGACTTGTTGGATCCTTTGATGTACATAAAAAGAATCTGTTGGTCAAAAAACATTGACTTGGATTGAAGTCACTTCTCTTTAATATCTTTAAAGGACAAGAATCGGCCTAGCGAGATATTTATCCGACACAAAGCAAATAGCTAGCCACATACCTTATGTTTTGCTATGACAAATATTCCAGGGATGCATCATGCAGAAAGTGATTGTAACCCATGGAGTTATCGAGGATGTAATTCAGTGACAATATGGTAACGGAAAATTTCACAATTTAACACTAATGAGTTTTTTCCTCGTGTGGAAAAATAACATTCTGTCAAATTACAAGAGGCCCAGAGGACCTGTATCGCTCACCTGTATATCGAAGCAATTATGGCAAAATATTCTCTAAATAAGATTAGGCCAGACCCCAATGCCAATCCATGTAGCAATCTGTATTAGATTTTTCATGCCTAGCAATTTTATGTATGGTTATTGTGTGGGGATCTCGACTGTTTCCAAGCTGTAAATCAGAAACTAGGTCCCTAGGGTTCCAGGCCAGATTCCAGGATCAATTCTAATATCATGACTGCATTTGTCCTTATGCCCAGCATTTGTATATGTAGTTTCGGGGTGAGGATCATAACCATTTAAAAGATATGAACCTGGGGTTAAGTTTGCAAGGGTAGGGCAGACCCTGGGGTCAATTCTATTATCATGACCACATTCGTCTCTTTATGCCCAACGATTGCATATGTAGTTTTGGGGTGGGGATCTTCACCATTTCAAAAATATAACCCAGGGGTTAAGTCTTACCATTTATATATGGTTATAAGGTGGGAATCTCAATTGTTTCCAATCTGTGACTCAGAAATTAGGTCCATAGGGGTTTGGTCCGTACCCAGTGTCTGTGCTAATATCATGAGTGCATTCGTCTCTTTATGCCTAGTATTTGTATATACATGTATAGTTTTTGGGTGGGGATCTCAATCGTTTATAAGTTATGACCCTGGGATTATGTCTCCAAGGGTGGGGTCACACACCGTTTATACAAAATTGGTTCCCCTTTATCCAAAGATGCTTCACACCAAATATGGACCAAATCCTTCCATTCCTACAGGAAAAGAAGGATTTTAAAGAATTTGCTATGTTTCCTCTATTGGGGCCCCGACAAAATATGTTCCCCTTCACCCAAGAATGCTTCAGATCAAATATGGAACAAATCTTTTCATTCCTTCAGTAGAAGAAGGATATTTAAGGAGGCACGGTAGCCAAAAATAGTGGTAGGATGCTGGGCTCGTGACTGAAGGGTTGCGTTTTCGAGCTAAGACACAGCACTGTGTTGTATCTTTGAGCAAGATACTTCACTCCGCTTGTTCCAGTCTACTCAGCTGTAAATAAGTACTTAGTTGGCAGTGCTAGAATTGTTGAATATTAGCTGTTAGCGCTGAAATGGCAGCTCCGGCTGTATGCTCCCCAGGTAGTTGAGACATATATTGACTGGTTGCAAAGGCCGTATAACCAAGGATAATAATTTTTGAACCGCTTTGAGACAACCTACGAACTAGGTTGTGATAAAAAGGTATATAAGAATTATTAAAGAATTTGTTATGTTTCCCCTATTGGACCCTGCCCTTAGGCCTCTGGGGGCTAGACCCACAGTTTATACAAAATTGGTTTCCCTTCACCCAAGGATGCTTCAGACCAAATATAGAACAAATCCTTTCATTCCTAGAAGAAGGATATTAAAGAATTTGCTATGTTTTCCCTATTGGGCCCCACCCCTCAAGCCCCTGCGGGGGTGGGGGCTACACCCACGGTTTATGCAAAATGGTTCCCGTTCACCCAAGGATGCTTCAGACTAAATATGGAACAAATCCTTTCATTCCTACAGAAGAAGGATTTTAAAGAATTTATGTTTCCCCTATTTGGCTCGCTCCTCAGCCACCAGGGGGCCAGACCCACGGTTTATACAAAATTTGTTCCTTCTTCTATTAAGGATGCTTTTGACCAAATTTGGTTATAATCTGCTTGGCCCTTCCGGACTAGTAGAGTTTTCAAAGGAAAAGTTGACGGACGACGTACGCTGCGCCATGGCATAAGCTCACTTGCCCTTCAGGCAGGTGAGCTAAAAATGTGCATGGGCAGGTGTCTAATGTCTGATTAGTTGGCAGTCCAGTTAGCCCTTTATCAATAGGACTAGGTATATGATCCTGTTGTTCTGACCTAGATTTACTTCTCCCTTTCTGAAAGCAAAGAGTTATATGCAAAATGTCCTTCTTGGGAGTGTTGTGTTTAGTTCTCATGAGTCTGACTCAGTCCTATAACTGGCAACTGCCTTGTATCAGATAGATAAATAGATTTTTCTTCTAACTTGAGGATGTGACGGAGAAATCTCCAATCTGAGGGGTGAGAAACCAAATACTCGCCCAGTGAGTATTTGGTTGTCTAACCCTCCGGATGATCACCCCTCTTTACCCTGAGGATTGGAGATTTCTCCGTTACACCTTCAAGGTAGAGGGATGGTTATTTTTTCCCAATCTTTTATTTCAGTAACAACTCGATCAACAGTAGTCATATTTGTAAAGAAAAGCATATATATAGTGTTTGTTCTATTCACTTTTTTATAACATCATGATCACGATCATCATTCTCTTCTTATGACGTCACAATTAAGCGTATGCAATGAGGCTATCTCCCCCTTGGTAGTGACAAGTTGATTTCTCTTGGCTGAAACGGTTGATTCACGTTTTTGAGTAAGATTAATGTTGGGACAATCAATAACGAACTTGACTGTTTAACTGAACAGACATCAAATCTATCACGGAACCTGTGCTACATATGTAAATACCTTGAATTCTTTTGCCTGTTACAGTTATATTTGAGTCTTCTTAAAGATCTCTAATATGCCTCTTGTTCTGAAACTTAGATTTATGAACCAATATATTCAAAGGAGAGAAAAGAAAAAGGAGTCTAGCTAAATGAACTTGTCAGTTTCAGGTTTCCCTGGTAAGTTATAAAGCAAGATAAAACCAAATAAAATGTTTCAATTCCTTTACTGTTCAGTTAAACCTTCTCTGCTCCCTTTGGCTAATTCTCTTGTTTGGAAGTCTCTTTTTTTTTTTTAGGATTTCTTCAAATGTTCACCTGGTCATGAAAATATTATATATAAGAATTTTGAATGTAGACAGTATTAAACATACATAATAATTATCAACTTTATTTTACAACAATTATCAAATTATTACAACTTATATTAATCACTCTTGTTGGCCCGCATGTTAATATGCAGGAAGTCTAAATGTGGGAGGAAGCTAGTGTACCAAGAGAAAACCTACATGGTCGGGCAGGTGACCCCAAACCTTTTCACATCTGGTAAATGGGAATCAAACCCTGGTTGTCTTGCTGAAAGGCGATTGCTTTATCCGAAGCGCCACCCACCCAGCCCATAGACAGTATTACAAGGTTTTACTGTATAAAATAATAAACACAGTCAGAAACAATGTAGATACATAAACATGGTTTATTTGCTGTAAAAAAATATAAGACTCCAGACTGGAAGCAGCTGGCATAGAATCAACAATGGACGGAAAAGGTTGAGACTAAAAGATATTTCTACACCTACATAAGAGTTTTCATAAAATATTAAATTACATATAATAATATAAAATGTATTTTATTGTACATTGCTTGTCAACCCAATCGTTAAAATTCAAAGACATGTACCGTTATAACCCTTGAGCTTATTGTTGTAGTCTAAAGTTGGATTTTTCTACTGTTATATGATTACGTGAAATTTTTGTATGTGAAGTCTTCATCTGAACATGGAAAAACAAATCAATAACTACATATAGGTAAATAAACTGTCTAATAACTATTAAATAAACCATAAAATTAGGAGGATGACAAGAAATGAAAAGTTTAAATTCAAAATAATTCAATCAAAATTCATTTTTGATTGTGTTTTCAAAATACTTATTTATGCAAAGACAATTCTAATAACTAACTTCTGATATGAAAAAGTGTAACAAGATTTAGTATTCAAACAGGTTTTGATACATTTTCGCTTGCCCAACTAATTTTGCATCAAGTCTCTTACCGTGACTTGGCATGAACCATATATGTTAATTAAATATTTAGTCAAAAGAAAACATGTTCTATCAGCTTAAAACAATAATGGAATTAATGTATGTAAAGTATCATAAAAGGTATAATTCCGTCTTTTTGTATTGCAAAGTAATCTGCTCTCGTGAGCAGGTATTGATTGTTACGTCATTTGTTTGTGAGAGCAACGTCATAAATTTTTGAGAAAATGACGTAATTTTTCTCACACAAACTAATAATGTAACAATCAATACCTGCTCACAAGAGCAGATAACTCTGCAATACGAAAAGATGGAATTGAGTTAGTCAAGTTTCATTGAGTCCAGTCAAATATTTATCGCAAGTAAAATGATTAGGCAAGTATCTTCAACTGAAAGTGCAGGAGTTTAAAACTTGTGTTCTGAGTGGGACCGTCAAGATGTACAGTTTATAGGTAACGCTCAAACGAACAACCAAAGACACAAATTATGGACACAATAATTATTACTTTTTTAGCTTTGTACAGGTACCTTTTAAGGTTGTAACTTCCTTTTAATATTTAAAATTTTGTTACACTTGTAGAAGTACTGCTAAAATCATAATTAATTTTAAATGCATATAACATTTTCAAATTCTTTCAAGCTTGTTGATCCAGTTATTTTATAAAGATAAAAGTAAATGAGCAGAATATTAGTTTTAGATATAATGTATTACTGTATTATTTAAGTTTAAATTTTCAGAGAAATGAAGTTTCACTATAATAAAGCTCAATTTAAGGGGCCTGCATTATTAATTATTTCTAACATAAGTATAATAAATAATTAATAATATACCTACAAGAGATTCATTAACATTTAATTTGAAACAGTACACGATCAACCGACCAAAAAGTTAATTTTCACAAAAATGTAAGCAGTGTATATGGCTTTTGAAAAAAGCATCAATATGATAATTACATGTACAAATGTACTATGTTTTACTGGTGATTTAGCACTGATATAAACATATACTCTATACTTGGACATTTT
Source organism: Crassadoma gigantea (assembly GCA_032360845.1). Classification (NCBI taxonomy): domain Eukaryota; kingdom Metazoa; phylum Mollusca; class Bivalvia; order Pectinida; family Pectinidae; genus Crassadoma; species Crassadoma gigantea. The sequence continues at coordinate 12,354 of JAULCA010436432.1, read as the reverse complement.
CGCCCAGTCAAAATTTCTCCCTTCACATATAAAATAGACTTTTGCCCAGGGTTAATTTTGTTACAATACACATTATGGTATTTACTTATATTTGCTGAAATAATAGATTCCCCTTTATTGAGCGAAACATTCAAATGCAGGGAAGCTTTCATAGTATACAGTTAGTTATACATTGAATTGATAAGAAAAACTCAAAAGTTACTGGACAACGGTAAATCAATCTCGTGTCATACAGGTGATTCTTATTGCAACTGTACATGATTCATTACATAACATCAAGAATTGAAAAATATGACATTTATCAGGGAGCAGTATGGTTATATATAGTTTCAAAAACAACAAGATGAAGTGTCATGGCTTATATAC
>JAULCA010436431.1:0-41057 GCA_032360845.1 Crassadoma gigantea | reverse complement strand
AACATTACGACGAACGCACGTTCCATCTCATGAAGAACGCATCTGTGACGAACTGTCTTGCCACCATAAATCGTAACGAGAAGAGAAAAGTGGTGTCTGTGACGACGGATGGCATCGCGTTTAAGGGAGCATTGAAACGCATAAAGTTGGCCGATCGTCGTTATCCTATGAAACGAGAATACATGTTTCGTGGTGGTAGTTATTTTTATTCGACGTGCAATCAATATTTTGGGAGAGATGCATTAAATAAGGGTCGTTTGATATTGAAGGGTGTGGTGGGACGTAACAATCCACCGATAGTGAAAAGGTTTATTAATACGTTCATGCGATACGCAATCAAGAAATACGGTTGTAACAAGAAGAAACCATCAAAGGCGAAAATTATGCGAAAATTGCGCGATTACTTGAATCCTAGTTTAGACGACGTTAAATTAGATTACTTGATCGAATCCAGATCCTCAAAACGTTTATATTATCCCGCAGAATATACATATAACGAACTGTGTCAAGATAGACATCTGTGTTATTTCGATATCAATAACGAAAGCAATGCGAACATTGTTGTCAATTTATTTCACAAGGATAAAAGTAGTAAAATCGTCAAACGATTTTTTACGGACGGTTTAATTCACGTAAACTGTTCGCTTGCGTTACATAGCGATAAATACGAAGAATTGTTTACTGCAAAGTTGGTTACGAGCTGTAAACTATTGATGGGTGCTTTTCCTAAACGAAAACAAAAGATAACGGCGTTCTGTACGGAAATGTTGGGATTTATTCACGGGGAGATCTATACTAATATCACTCAAGGCCAAACCGGGTGTGTGGTACCGGGTGCATTGTTTGTGGCAGCGCCATAAACGTTTGAATACCCGTAATTGTTTGCGTTGTTGAGGTAATCGTAATAAAAATAAACTTCTCTTATTCTATCGTCGGATTGTGTTTTCCTTCTTGCGTCGATCGCCGCTTTCTTTCTTCGGTCGTCCTTCGTCACATCAAGTTCATATGCACGGTCCATCGAATACATATCGCCCACGCCGGGATCCGAAATCATATCTTTTTTTTCTAGTAACCGTTTTTTATTTTTGTTTGATGCCGACAATCCATCGCCGTCGTCGTCCCAAAGCCCCCAATTCAAATCCATCAAATACATCTCACCCTTTTGTCGCTGGTCTTCCATCAACCGTTTTTTTGCTATGTTCAATAACGAAGTTTGTGAGTCAATGTACGATTTGAGAAAATCGTCTTTGCTGTCACTTTCTGCTTCGCCAAAATATACGTTTGTATCAGCAAAATGAATTAAATGTCGTAATTGCATGTATAGCGGATGAATTTCATCGATATTTATCCCTTCATGTATCGCCGTATTGATTTCGGAAATCAATTCTTCGAGGGTTTTTTCGTTTTTTATCATTACAAAAAATTCATTTAGTTTGTCGTTTGCCCATTGTTTACTTAAATTGGCATCCGGCCAATATGTCCATAATACGAAACCACACCAAATGTTATTAAAATGGGTCTTCGCGGTCGGGCCATCAGTAATATCGTATTTGTGTTCGTATTCGAAGATAGCTTTTATTACTGCTTCGTCCGTCAAATACATATCGTTGTCGTATTTGTCGCCTACTCGGAATACATGTCTATATTTGTACCACGTATCGAGAATGAGGCGATCTGGGTTATCTTTTGAATTATCCAAATCTGCTAGCACTATTTCATCAAAATTAGCTGGGATAGAATTACAATGTTGGGTGAATACCTCCGCCGGCGGTTCTAATTTTAAATATTTTATCAAATATTCGTGTGAATACCGAAATTTGTAACCCCTTTCAGATAATATCGATGGAGGGTCTGACATTTTATGATCGATTGTTTAACGGATCTGTAGAACGATATAAGGAAATAAGTAATAAGTATGTCGATTATTGGTTAAATTCGGAAAATAGCGGTTGTTCGGAAGAAGGATTGTGTTGTTTTCCGTGTACTATGTTATGCAATGATAGCAATGATGTCGATCTGTTTCATTTATATTATAGTACACTACCAATCACGTCTAGTGTTATCGTCGATGCAGCAACTGTACTATTGTATAATCAATATAACGATATCGATACATTCATACCTAAACTTCACCCATTGATGATATCATATCATCTATTTTTTAATTGTTGTTTTATTGATGATGATAATAAAGATAATACTAATAATCTGGCAGATCTTTTATACGACTCGTCAAGTACATATAATTATTACGGGATTATATGTTTTAAACGCGTCAGTTATAATCTGTTACGAAAAGGACTCGTGTGCGAAGGAGATTGTGGTCAGTTGAAACGAACGATATCATCCATAACCGTTAAAGATAAATCACACAGCAATGTTGCGTTCGCGGGCGAAATGTATTCGGAAGACGACGACGATTGTTACAGACATAGTTATGCGGATTACAGATTAGAAACGACACTAGATCTAATACTCGGTCGATGTACGAATGTTGGTGAAACAAAAAATATCTTCGAACGATTTGAAACTTGTAGAATATGTTCTACCATGATGTTGTACAAACACTATAAAATGTTTGACAAATGGAGAGACATGTATTCTTCCGTCAAGTCCATACTAAAGGGAACAAGTGTTGCGACCGTGATCTGCGAGTCATTCAGACGTTTGGAGAGCAGTGACAAAATCGTCATGTTTTCGCCAGAAGAAATGTCAAATCATTACAAAAACAAAACGTGTCTATACAATGAATTCAGATTTATTAAATTTTTCGACATATTTACAGACATGAACAAGATTTCTGACACCGTAAATGTACGACACATCATATCGACATTCATATACAATAGACATCAATTAGCATGCTCCGATTTATATTTTGCTTTATGGTTAGAAAATATCATGTGTAATACAGAAAATAAATATAACGATAAAATTAGTAGATATATAGTCAAGGTCTACAAAGCTCACTCGATATAGAAAGAGTTTTTTTTTCTCCCCTCCAATCACACACCGAAAACGTAATGCATCATCTTGGGATTACAGTCGGACATCCGGCGGAACATCGCGTACGAAATCTTGCGACGTAACAATTTCAATCCCTTCAGATAACTCATGTAGAAAGGATTATATTCTGGATGTCCGTTGGCAGCGTAATTATCCCAACGACTCACAACAACAGACACTTTTTCTTCGAACTGGAAATCATCGGGGGCACTGTGTGTTGTCGTAGGTGCAAATTTGTCATCGTAGGAATCGTACTTGTAATCGAACGATATGTCAAAAGCGTACTCGCACATTCCATGCCGGTAGTATCCACGGTTTACTCTGTTCCCGTCCAATAACGATTCGTATGTTGGTTTGTGGAAATAGACAGTTATGTTGTAAGAGTCCAAATTTCCAAAACTGAGAAAGTTACGTGGATCGCTAAAGAAAAAAGTGACGACACTCGATACGATCTGGTAGACGTCACTTGGTTCTTTCATACGTATATAACTTCTTCTGTTGCTATCGGCTGTTGCCGATATGGCAAGGACTGTCAAAAACATCTTCAAATATCGGTCCATGATGTTCATCCGCAGCAGGGAATAAAAAAGTGGCGTGATTTAAAAACGAATTTGTCTTCCTTCTTATATATATTAACCCGAAAAAAAACTACAATGGATTGTAGCAAATTTTACTACTACAATTGATTGTGGCGAAAAAAGTTACGGTTATACGAAGATGCCGCTATTTAAATATACGGTTATGCGAAGGTGCCGATATTTCAACGGTATGAGGAGGCGTCACTCATACGGCGGTCTAAAAAAAAGATGAACCGTAACAATTGGATTCTGTTCGTAAAAAAACGTGATATGTTGTGTCTGTAATGTTTTGGATGTAAAATATTCAAATGAAAAATTGTATAATATTACGTGTTAATTCAGAGGTTTTTTAGTATATGTACACACACGCACATTGGTTTAAAAAAAATGTCCGAATGGACGAGAAGATCCAGGATATACGTGGTTTTTACAATTTTTACATTGGTATATGTATACGGTGTCTTATTGTATCAAATTTCAAAGAGTAAGAATGGAAAAATATATATGAGATACTTGACAAATTGGGCACTAGTGTCCTTTACTGTGAATACAACGATTGCTTTCGTTTCTACTATGATTTACTTACTAGGTGAAGGTGGTTTTGTAGGTATGGAAACGTTAAACGAGGTACTTGCGTTTATAGGATATACTATTAGAGTTGTATACTTATTTGTAGGTGTGGCGTATTTTTTGGGCAATTCATTGTCGCCCATAGATAAACAAGTTGCGTTTGTGGCTATATCAAAACACTGTGTTTTTGTAATCATCAGTCTATTATTTCAATTGGTAATAGATCAACCTCATTTTTTAAAGATCGACACCATACCCGAATTGTTTTATGTAAACGCATTATATGCTGTAGCGCCGTTGACATTTCTTTATCTGTACGGCGCATTTTATCTTACATATTATTATCGTAACGAACGAACATCTATATACGAGTTTCACAATGATTCGTTACGGCCTGTTATAATTACTGGTTTGTCGAGTATACCGTATTGTTATGCGGTTACAATCGGTTTAGCTAGTTTGGAAATTTATGTGAAACAACGTCCCGATTACATTTCGTGGATGAACGTCAAATAAAAAAATGTACATCACTACTCAAAATAAGTGTACTTTTAAGATTTATTTCGATATTTGCAAAAATTATAATAAACGGAAGAACGACAACAACACGAGTCATTTTTGGGGAAATACGATATACGAAGATATTCATCTAAATTCGATTAAAAACTCTTACGAACAATATATATGGTCGCGTTTGCTGAATGATACACCCGAAGATAGATTTGGCAACAAAACTCAATATAATCCTTACACTACATACGACGACGACGACGACGACGACGGTTTTTTGTTTGATGATGAAATACAACAAGAACAGGACGATTTATATACGGCGCAAATTTCGAAATACATAACAGAAACATTGTTTAAGTTGTCGAAATATAAGAAATGCGTTATATCAGCGATAGAAATAATGAAATTAGAAGGTTACACATTCGAACCCTTTCAACTGTCCGTATTATACGAACATTTGTTTTTTTACATACAAGAAAACGATCCTTCTATGCTTTATTACTTTATTTCGGCAATGTCTAGATATTTTATGTTCGATACGATAGCCATAGAACACGTGATTCGTATGTACACGAAAAAACATTACGTGTCCATCATTCCTAGACGTCACGGCAAGACGTTAATTATATATGCGGTGATAGCCGCATGTATATTCTCTTTTCGAAAACTGACTGTCTTGGCTATTGCGCAGAGTAAAAACATCATTCAAACTACACAGAGCAGGATATTGTCTTACATCAAATATCTGATGAACAGCTTCGAACCGAAATCGATCAATATTACGCATCCAACGGTGGATAACGTTCAAATCGCCTACACCTCTTATCCGTCCGAGGATTCTTATTTGGTGTGTGTCAGTGCACACAACGACAACTCGTTACGGGGTCCCGATCCACAATTGTGTATAGTGGACGAAACGATGTGCATTAGATCGGCGAGATTTAACAGTATTTTAGCCATGGGACAAAAAAAAATGTGCAAGATCGGATTACTGTCCAGTCCGACACCACAATCGAAGGATTTACTGTTGCAATTCGTGACGAGACTATCGCGAGACGAGAGCGGCATCAATTTCTATCACGTAAATTACTTTTGCGGATCGTCCGAACACGCCAAATACAGCGCTAGCCAAGACGGTTGTGTGAATATGTTGTTTTACAAACCGAGACACATCTCTTTTACTCACGCAAACAAAACTTTGACCGAGATAATGACTTGTAGTACCACTTGTTACGATAACGAACTGGGTATAATCACCGAAGACGAGATAGAAGAAGTGTTACGCCAACAAGACGTTACCGTATCGTCTGATTTCGGCGATTTAACTCGAGCGTTCACCCCCGCGTGGTACGATTACTTAAAATCTTCTGACAATTTCGTGTGTTACGACGACACTTGTACCGATTTTTTTATCTACTTAGACCCCGCGTTTTGCGGTACGAATCAATCCGGAATAGGTATTGCGTGCACTTGTCTCAACAGCGACCGTGACCCCGTCATCCGATACATGGATCACGTGTTCGTAGATCAATCGGATTCGATGAATATCAATATCAACAAGATAACGGCCGGCATAGTGATAGATTGTGTCAAGACGGTGCGACAGAGGTGTTATCTACAGAATATGGTCAATTTCTTTATAGTGATAGAAAACAATGCTCAGGTGACGACGATCGGTTTGATCTATCAGGGAATCAAAGAATCGCCGATATGGAGTCACATGGGAATGACCAGAGGTTTCCTATACTACACAGAAGGTACGACGAGAGATCAATTTAAGACGACTTTAAAAAATCAGTTGATACCGGGATATGCGATGACCGGTATGAAACGAAGCATAGTTCAGACCGTGTTGGCTCTGTGTAACACCAGAAAAATAAAGATAAGTGTTTACATACCGTACGAAAAGAAGATATGTAAATTAGACCCCGTCAATTATCTGATCGGTCAGTGTAGAACCTTTAAATGGTGCGAAAGTAAGAGGACGCACACGGGCAAGATCAAGAATTTTTCCACTGACGATCTGATCATATCTGTCATAATGAGTATTTATTTTGCGAGACAATACGGTGCACATACGTCACAGTTTACGAAGTCTCCGGTGTTGAGATTACCATGGGGGCGAATAACGTAGAAGAATTATTGCAAAAATTTTTATTCGACGACATAGAAAGCCTCGATGCGTACGTCCCAATAGGTGTGCTCGACCTGTTTAGTAAATTTTTACGAACTAAATTTTACTCTGTGGGTGGTCTGCGCGAACCGTCCGAAATACTTTACGTAATAACAGATGATATCAGAGTCAAACAAGATCATGCCGTTCAGATACATTACATTTTGAATCATTATGTTGTTTCTCATAAGATATACGATAAGATTATTATTTACAATTCATTATCGGGATGTATTCTCAAAGATCTGTCACTCACGAAGCAGTTGGAGAGTTTGTACGGTACAACGGTCGAAATAAATCAGAGGATGATCTACAATCAAGGTTCCGATGTTACCTGTTCGTACATTGCTGCAGCAACGGCATTGTGTGCGTGTTTGAGTCCGCCGAATTTCATAACGAGTTTGAATCTTGAACCTCTTCTAATTGTTAAACCGGCTTTAGTCGCTACAGTTAGGAAAACAGCAGAAATTTTGGCATCTACTAGTAAAGGTACAACGAATATCGCCATACGAATAACAGATATCGACATACCCCATTTTTTTAAAGATGGTGATGTAATATACGAACAGAGTCAATCACCTCCTTCACCATCCCTACCGACTGATGATGGTAGTCGGTCATCACCGTCATCCCAAGATTCTCCTCCTCCTCCTCCTCCGGTTCTACGTAGCGAACCTAATAAAAAATCCACGAAGGATACATCGAACGTTGGTCGAAATCGAATAAGGTTATTAAAAAAACCCCGAAGGATAACAACAAAAAAGAAGAAACGTGTTACTAGATCATCAACTAAAAAGGGGAAAAAATCCGATGATGAGTCGGACGATCGTCAAGAGTCACTTATGGATACCGACGACGACGAGGGGGGTGGTGGCGGTGATTACGAAGTTGGTGTTAATTTTGAATCCTGCCCGCTTATAAAAAGATGCGTTGTTGCATTGACGTCTTTCTTAGATTTTACGGTGTTCAAAATGATCGAAACAGCCGTAAAGGACAAGATAGCACAAAAATTTCAAGTGTCGACTCCCGTAAATTACATAACCAATACATTATCTCCGTATATGAGTAGTAAAGGTAACGTGAATTATCTAACTAGAACGACATCGATTCCCGTCATGCCACTCCCTACTTATCACAATCCACAGTTTCCCAAACCTTCGCAAGATGTCGAACACGATTATTATAAGAATATGGTACAGATGAAACGAGATATCGAACGAGAAGCCATCATTCGTAAGGGATTGACAAAGAAATCTTCTACTTTTTACAACAAAATAGCGAAACGATTGTTTTACAATCCAAATATATTGAAATCGACAAGGTTTGAATGGAAAACTAAACAAGTCAAATTGAGAAATACGCAATTGCTGCCGAACGGCGAACGTAAAACGGTTATAAACGAAGGAATCATTGCACACAATTTGAAACATTTAGATACCGTATATAAATTATGTTTTCCGAACTTGGTTCCGATGGTACCGATAGACATGATGGATAAATATCTATGCAATATGACTAACAAACTCAACGCTTTGGCCAGCATAGTGAACGCTTGTGGAAAAGGACCCTATTCGCCGTTAGCCGCGGCATTCAAAGTTTTTCACGGACATAGAAAAGACACGTTTGCTGATTTCCGGAGACATTTGTTAGAAGAACGCAAGTTTTATCCGTATAACGACATGGATGCGATCTTAGAGATGAACATGCAAGACGTGTTTCGTTCGTCCGTAATATTTCCATTGTTTAACGTTAGAGGGCAATTGAACTATACTAATCCGGATAACATTTTATTGTTCGAGGACATGTCTCAAGATATATTACCTCTCATGTTAAGCGAGTTGGTATTGTTGAAATTGTTGTTGTTGATAGCGTCATTGTACAAAAGAGAAATCGGCGAAAAGATCATACACCGTTTTGCTAGAGCTTACGAAAATAGTGACGATAACGATCATGCATGTTTTACGATTTTGCAATCGTTTCCGGGATTGTTTACATTGATATGTTACTGGGCGTGTCTGTTTAAAAAAGATAAATTAATGTTTGTTCAGGTTTTAAATTCCATAAGTCAAGGTAAACATTTGGTAAGAGAAAATTACATAAGTCACATGAAACAAGTATCTCGAGATATAACAACTATATGTCTGGAAATCATCGATTCTCAACAACAACGATTCGATGGAATACTTACTAACGAATTCAGGTCGTCCTCGTTCGATTTCAGTAAATACGAAATCTTTTTTAAGAATCCGATGTTTTTAATCACCAACTCGTTTTGTTAACCCCCTACAAATGAAATAATAAAACATGTTGTTCAAAAAAAGTTTTTTTTTATTGTTTTTTTTTTTGTTTACATGTAAATTCTGATTTTCTCTTTGATTAAAACCCGACAAAGCGGACATCTGTTTACTTGGTCGCTACAATCTTGGCAAGTACACAAATGACCGCAAGGCGCCAAACATACAAAAATTTTATCATACATTTCATCAAAACAAATTACACAACAGCCTTTCAACCTAGACTTCATCACTTCGGATGATGATGGTATTTCCGTTAACGCCGATTGTTCAAGTTTCAAAGCGATAGCAACATCTAATGCATCCACCAACATGCAATAGTTGATACACGGTACGTTCTTTTTGATCAAATCGACTGCTACGGCTACAACTTCTTCTTCGGCGTATCCCAGATTCACAACTTTCTTCACTTCCTCGTGTTCGTTTAGATTTCCAAAATCCTTGGGTTTTCGACACTCCATTTCCATCCATTCTTTATCGCTTAAAACCTTCATTGCAAAATCATAGCCTTTCAAGTTGTGAATGAATCGACAGCACGGGCTCCATCGAGCATGTTCGACTTCTACGACATCACCTCGTTCCCAACTTTTCAGTACTATACCACAATGAAAGCAGCATACAGAATCGTTTTTACCCCAAAAAAACATTCCGCATGCTGCAAGCGATTCTTTCGATACGATGTGGTTCGATGGCCAACCACTGTGGAATGTTTTAATGCGGTCACTGTAACTGACATACTCCTTATATCTAGCGTCGTCATCTATGTTATTATAACCCAATTGAGTTTCTTCGATTCTCTCTCCCGGCCAACATGAAGACGATTCATTCTTTCCAAATACATCGTGACTTCCCGTTTGGCGTAAATAACTTATCGGTTCTTCGTTGAATTCTTGATTTTCTGCAACATCGAGTTGTTTTCTTCTTTTCACGTTTGCCGTAGAACAATTTGGTGAAATGTTGAAATGTATCTCACCGATGTCGCTTCCTCTTTCCCAATTCTTATATGTTTTTTCACAATTGTAACATATCATTTCATATTCTTTACCGGTGTAATAGAATCCATTCTCTGCCAATGTCGACGGTAGTACCGGACAATCTAATGGACAATTATAAAAACTAGCGTATCTGTTTTCGTACGACTCCATCGTCATCTTTGAACGTTGCCTTATGTGTGTCTGGTGTCGTGAGTGAAATATATATAATATAATATATTATACATTCAAACAATAAATTGTTGTGTGGATCTGCCGGATTTAGGTCATCATCATCGTTCTACGCGACACACGAGTTTTTCTATTTCGGCCAATGAACTGTGTTCGTATTTGTCGAGAAGTTCGGATATCTTACCCCAAAAAGATGAAAAATCCGTTCCGTTTTTGATTTCGCCGATCAAAAAATTATACAACGGTTTATGACTGGGTGTATAGCCAAACATCGAATCTATCAATTTTTTACAATTAAAACGCCGATTATTATTATCACTCGAAACGTTGGTGATACACTCGACTGTTGTTTCGGGGGTACCTAATCCCGCAATCAGGTAATGACTGGTGTCACGCGAAGGACATTTCTTGTTCAATATACATCTCAGTATTTTTAATCGTTCGCATTTGGTCGGTCCTAGAAAATTCAAACACATTTCTAACGACATGCTGTAAACGGGTCGTATAGTTTTGATACGTATATCGCGTTCACTATATACGACGTGAGAACAATTTTCTTCTCCTTCGAATACCATGGCACGATCTCCGCAAACCCTAAACGGTTCGACTTCGCCTCCGGTTTGTTTCAATAAAATTTGTCTGTCGCTGTTTTGTTTGCAATCAGCGTTGTTTTGTTTGACGATTTCTAAATATCTTTCTTTAGAATCGCCGTTTTTTCTACTATACAAGTCGAGTATCCGCCTAGTCTCCGCCATTATTTCATCGAGATCGACTCTCTTTTTAGCCAATAACATATCGACCAACAGATGATTGAGATTGGGATCGAAAATACGTTTGTAGTCTCTGTTACACAATGATTTCATACCGGTGAGTAACACGAACAACAGAGTTCCCAATGTTATTCCAGATCTACTTTCTACGTCGCAACCGCATCGCATACCCGTCACCGTTATGTCGTCTCCGTTGACCAATACACTAGAGAAATCGGGGCTTAAATACACGTCACTGTATGCCAATGGTGTTAATATATCTTGAAACATGTGCAACGCACGTTCTGGACTTCTCTTTATCGGCCGCAAACTGTGTATGGGCACGCCGGCCCATTTACAGACGATGATTCCTCTATCGTCGGCAGATAAAGGTCGTAGAGTATTCGGTTTGTTTTGTCTAGCCACCATGTCTTTGTAGTCCTTTTTAACATTGTCGCGCGATACCCATTTTTTTTTGGCAAATTTAACAACGACCGGAATTCTACCGCCGTCGGCGTCGTTCGTTCGTACACCTTTTATGTTGAGATAACCCATATCGTCTTGATACCATTCCGCATTTTCTCCGTCTAGATATAATTCGTATTCACCCCACGTTTGTCCTTTCGTTATGACTTTATATGGAGGTTTCGTATCGATGGACGGATCGATGTCGCGTATAAATTTAACGATAACGTCTATTTCTTTCTCCATATTATATTATAATTTCTTGTAATAAAAACAATATGTAGCATATGGTATTCTTATATTGTTCGGGCAACGTAAAAAAATCGGTTTGCATAAATATATTTATTTTATGCTTTAATATATTTTTGTTTAAAATTGGACAGTCGGGCGAATTTATTACGATGTGATTCATATATAATACCGTCGCGAATAAAGCATAAATATCGTGGTGTTTGTTGGTTGCGATACCATCCGATAAAATGTCCATATGTCGAAACGGCATTAATTGTTCGTACGATGATGATGATGGCGGTTTTAATGTATAATCGCCGCTGCCATCGAGCAATACGTATTCGGGTTGTATCTGTCCGTGAATAATACCTCGATCGTGATAATGTTGTCTCAATGTATTCAAAACATTTTTAAACAATACCAAATCCATTCTCTTCTCAAAAAAAAACAAACAATCAATTGTTACGATAAGAAAAAAAGACAATAGATTGTTAAGGAATCCATGAAAAAATTTACGGAGCGCGGATTTTTAAGAGAATATATATATAAATGACCACATCGGGATCCTTCCCCTCTTTCTTCGACGAACCTTTTCGCTGTGTGTCCAACAATCACGGTTTTGGGATGCTCGGATATTTAACTTTTTTATGTTTCAAACGATTTTGCAGAGGAAGAGGAGGAAGAACGTATAGATTGTTATACAAATATGTGATCATAATAGCGCCAGCTTTCTTTTACATGCTATTTTCGTTAGCATGTACGAGTGCAACGATAGTTTTCATCGCGGATTATCGCTTACCAAATAGGACATTACACGGTCCTTTACCCGATTTGATCATGGACAATCTGCCTTACATTCCCGAAGCCAGTAAATTCGCCGAATTTTGTATAATTGGAAATGTTATCTTGTGGATAACCGTCAACATGACATCATCATCATCATCCGCATCTTCTTGTTTACACAACATCTACAGGACTTTTTTCTTGATTGGAACAATTTACTTGATGAGATGTGTATGTATCTCCGTCACTTCGTTACCGGTTCCGGACGTAAAAAAAAAATGTTATTCTTCGCCAAGAAGTTCACTCACGGACAAATTCAACAGAGCCATACTTTTCTACGTCAGTTTTGGATTACAGATAGCCGGATCACAGTCGTGCGGCGACAACATGTTCAGTGGGCATACTGCAATATTGACGTTGTTAAATCTATTCGTCTTAAACACCACCGATAAACACTATATATTCGGTGTACTATCTACTTTGTTGAATATCATCGGAATAGCTTGCATCTTACTATCGCGTGGACATTATACCATCGACATTGTTGTTGCTGTTATCGTAACATATAAGACTTTTTCTCTTTATTACGCGGCAGCCGAAGGTAAAAGAACTATCGTTTACGATATAGTCAAGTATGTAGAAGACCAAGTAGATAATGTAAACAACGATGAAAACTTTAATAATGTGCTGTTGTATTGAAATATATACTGGAAATGAAACACTGGTTCTCTGTCTTTTTATTTTTATAGCGATTCGATTTCAACAATGCGTTGTTACAATGTTGGGGGGGGGGTTTCAGACAACAACGCATTGTTGACCGCCGGTTCAGACAACAACGCATTGTTGACCGCCGGTTCAGACAACAATACATTGTTGATACAGGACATATATAAAAAAAAGTGTGGGTACCGTCGGGGGCACACTAAGTCGGATTCTTCTCGAGGCAATACCATTTTGTGATTTTTGATACGATTAAAGGCTGTTCTGCTGTTTCTGTATTACAATGAGTATGTGGTAAAAAACCAAACGATATCTTCTTATTCGTTTTGTCGTCGATGGTAACGACGACATTTTGAAAACAACAACTAGATCTACTATTGTATCGCGTAGACCACGACGACGTCGGAGATGATGATGATGATGATACTATGAGTTTCTTCAACATATCGGGCGATCTTAATTTGACACCTTGTATGTATAACGCAGATATTATGTCGTCTCGACGGTGAGAACCACGACAAGATTTTGTGCGTAGTGTAGATTTCATTCTATCTATTATTAGATATTCTTCGCGTAAGATTGCATTGATGTTACGGACGAAATTGTTTGGCATACGTATTTTATCGTCGTATAGTATGACGCTTTTTGGATCTGGTGGTAATTTGAACAAGATTTTGTTTGTACCGTGTCGTTTAAACAAATTTTTATAAAACTTGTAGACAGAAGATTTATCATCTAGCGATATACGAAGATATTCCGGTAGTTGTAATATTTCGACATCGTCTTCTATTAACGGAATGACTGCCGCAAAATGGAATTGGTCGGACATTTTATACAAGACGAGTTGTGACGATGATAAAAAAATCGTAGACGATTTATTGGAATCTATCGTCTACGTTTGTTGTTTAAAAGAACGCCGATACGAACCAACCGATTTCATCATAACGGTGAGAAGATGTGCCAAACAATTTCTGATCAATTGTCTATATTATCTGATAAACATCAACGATTTGTTTCAGACAAATATGATGATGTGGTTTCATTTCAATACTCGTTCGAAGATACGAGAAGAAGTCAAAGAATTGTTGCCAACAAGTAAAACATTAAACGGGTTGCTAGAAAAAATCATGACAAACAAACCGTCGTCGTTAATAGCTATTTACGAACCTTATATATATCCTGCATTGAGACGTGTATTTCGAGATACGGAAATAATTAACGAATCTTATTTAAAAGCCGTATTGGATACGTACGTAGGTGATTTATTTGACGATGACAAACCGATAAACAAGAAAGATTTCACTTATACAATAATTTATTTGATATTACATGACAAATTCTATCCTTCAGTAGAAACCATAGGTGCATTCATATGGAATAAATTTAATTTCATAGATTACATATTCGATACGATTAAGACCGTTCTTACGTGTCGTTATTCATTCGACTTTGTGTAATTTGTCGATTTTGTAATCTATACCAGCTTTAATTTTCACGAAAGCTGCTGACATGCCGATTGCAAAACTAACTAACGTAATGGCTTCTTCGAATCCTATGATGCGATGATATTCGACGAGACTCGACAGAGCATAAACACAAAAAGCTATGTAATGTGAAAACACGGAATAGCTATAGACTCTGAACATGAAATAATCGTAAACTACTACGGCTATCAGTATGGCACAATTGAAAGCAGCCAATATGGCCACGTCTGCTTCGCGATTCATATTTTCGTCGTTCATCGTCCACACTCGCATGACGTACGTCATCGTCATCAGAAAAGTAGTCATTACAGAACCCCATATCACGTTTAACATGCAAGTTATATTGAAAGTGGCAAACCAATCGGTCCTTTTTAAAGCGATCAAAGCCTCTTGTTTTTCGTAAGCAGCTTGACTCATGTTTTCCTCGGTGAAATTTGGATCTTCTGCTGCCAAATTCAATAATTTTTCTAACATCTGTCTCTGTTGATCGGCGATCGGTTCGTATCCGTCGTAGCAACTGAGTTCTGCACAGTGTGTAAAGATTCGTTTGTAGCTTAGAACGTAGAGAACACCGAAAACCGATGCTGCGATCATGATGATCAATATAACGACGACACCCCCGTTTTCTAGTTTTTCGGGATCTTGCGAGGTTGCTATATCGAATATACTGTCTACCAAAATTGGTGCAAACAGTACTGGGAATAATGCGACAGCTCTGACGTCGACACCGGATGCGACTATCCGGGATCTACGTATATTGTAAAAATAAATCATCAATGCTGGTACGATCAACAGTACGCACCATAGATTGATGATTATGGTTTTGAAATAAAGTGGATTACTGACAGCCATTGCGTATTTTTTTGGTTATTATACGTCAGTTGTAAAACCCGCTTTTGATATTTTTGTGTCTACATCGATTTTAATATCTCTAAATTTTCTATGTTCGAACGGTACTACGATATTTTGTGATGGCGATGATAATTCGTCCGTTTCTTGTATAATTATATTTAACATACTCCATACGTTACTATGTTTGGGATATAAGATGATAGTAGATTGATTCATTATGATTTTGTAGTCGTAATCGTGACGAACGTGATAAGGCGAAGAAGGTGGTATATACGTGTTAACGTGCCACCGAGGAATCTCGTCACAATGTTTAGCAAACAATATTTTTGTTTTGTAATCCTCAACCTTCTGTAAACCGCGTACGGTAACATAACTATCGAAAAAATTACTCTTTTTATCGTTACCCAATTCGTATTCGAAGACTATTTTTCCCGCGAAATATTTATTTAACGTATTTACGTAAGAAAAACAAGTGTCGTCTGTCGACAAGATAAACACGATAATGGGTTCTTTTATTTCGTCGTCGTCGTCTCCATCGTCCATGACGGCGTATTACGTATCGGTGTCTCTAATAAACGGTAATCCTACACCACATCATATCGAACGAAAAAGATTTTAATATCGTACTTAATCTAATAAAAGAAATAGACGTCGACGAAGTGGACGGAGACAACATTTCGATAATGGGCGTACTATACGATCAGAACATGTACGACGAAGAAGATTGTATCGTGATGACAAAACCTTTACCCGTAGACGATTTCATCATGTGTTACGACGAAACCTGTCAACATTTCGCCATAAATTATGCTCATATTAAATTATTTCTTTCTGCTAGCGTAGATCCGTTAGATATCTTCATTTACGATTGTAACATGATCGTTTACAAAGATTTTGTCAAATTATCGGTAACGTCGAATAAAGAGTTTATCTGTCAGTACGAATGTTGGAAAGCGATAGGATTTGTTCTGCCTTTTATGATATGGAAAAATCTGTATAAGGGTCGATTCCAACAGAAAATGATGATAAACGTGAGAAAACTCGAAAATAAACAATTGAAAGCGGATAAATGGATTTACAAATCGATGTTATTTATTAGAAAATACAAAGATATTACATCAAACGCCACGCATCAATAGTTTTGATAATATTGCTGATATTGCTGCTGCTGTTGATTTCCGTACGTATTATACTGTTCGATGGGCTGCTGAGTAGTATAATCTGCCGCCGACGTCACATAGTTATACACCGGTGCTGCTGCTACCGCCGGTGCTGCCGATGTTGTCGAATATTGTTGTTTATTATTAGAAACGTCGTGTTGTGCACCATACTTCTTAAAACGTTCGATGTTTTCTAACACGGCATCGACAAACTGTTGATCCCGAAAGCGATGTAATCTGTCACTTTCGTATTTATAATTCCGATGAGCGTCAAGATAGCTAACACAATTTTTTACCATTTGATATATATCGTAATTTTTGTATTTATCCCGCAATTTTTCACAAACATAATCACATGTTTCGGTAGTGCTACTACGTCTGCTGTAATGATGACGATGATACCGACGACTACGATAGACCCTCTCACGATCGCGGCGATGTTCATGTCGATATTCGTCGTTGTGATGATGATGGCGACGACTAGTACCACAATGAGATGCCTTTACTGTTTTATCGTTAGCATTGTCATCTTCTGGATCGTTCCTCCTAAATATCTGTTGTGGTTGTTGATTTCGTTCGTCATATTTAGACTCTTCATCGGACCCATTTTTTTCTTTTTCGTCTGCCTCTTCTTTCTCTTTATTGCTCGTCGTTGATTCGTCATCACTCTCAGAATCACTACTACTACTACTGCTACTACTACTACTGCTACTACTACTACTACATTCTCCATCTGTCTCGTCATTGTTCTCACCGCATGATTCTAACTCTTTGTTGTCGTCGTATTGTGAGGTTTGTGACGTTTCATTATTGTAATCTTCCAAATCAGCATCCGTCAACAATAAAATGGGCGTAAGAGAAGTCATACCCGAGCGGTTCTTTGTTTCCCCAGTAAGTGTGAATGAAAGAGTCTTTTCTTTTTATTATATAGAGCAAATATGTATATCGATTTTTCACAATTGACAATATATTGTTTTAAAAAAAAATAACAAGGTGTTGTTGTTAATTTAAACTCCCTTTCGACAGCCTACTACTAACAACCAACCTTCTCTGTCTACTGCCACTAACCAACACTCGCTACTAAAAAACAACTTCGTCCATCCTCCCACCACTTCTGTAAAAAAACATGGAAGCGTTGATCATCGATCAGATAATCGAAGCGGGAAGAGCTGCCAAGGCGAACACCGTCGAGAAGAAGACCGACGTCACGACCCTCGACACCGTCGAAGAGCCATCGCTGGTCCCCAAGGTCAAGGCGACGTCCGTCTCGATGAGGGCCTTGATGCACGATATGTGCGAGTGCCTCGTGCGGGTCGACGATGCGGCGTTGGCGGCGACCGCCGTGGACGAGCTGCCTCCCATCGTGAGGAGGAGGAGGAGAACAGCAGCAAGGGTAAAGGAGCTGAGGAGGAGGAGGAGGACAGCAGCAACGGTCAATGAGCTGAGGAGGAGGAGGAGGAGGAGGAGGAGGAGGAGGCTCCGACATGTTCGAGCTCCTGAAGACGGCGGAGCGCCTGTGCCTCGAGATAAACAGGCGTCACGTGTGCGTCAACCGCGTGATCACCGACGCCTGCACGCACGACTGGATCCTCTACACGCGACAACAGTACGACATGCCAGCGACTTATCGGTGCCGAAAGTGCCACATGGAAGACTGATACGACCGAGCGACAACTGTGATTTGAACTGTGATAAACTGAGAGAGCTGTGATCTTTAACCACTGACGAAATAAAAACCGTTTGTTATTTTAAAGAAAACAAGTCTCACGTGTTGTTCGTTTCGATTAAAACAGAGTTGCCCCCATGGCGCTGGGTCAGAACCGGTCTACAGTGTTTTGAAAGGATCAAAAGGTAGTCGATTCGTAGACAGGTGGTAGTGTTGGTCGCGATGACAACGTACGTTGTTGTTGATAAACGATGGGATCGCGGAAAAATACGGGAGTGTACGACGACGTATTGATTACCTTAGTTAATTTTAATATCACACTGAGGAGAATAAAAAAACTCACTACACCCATTACGATTTCGATACCAGTTAGTACGAAATTAATTTGGTGATGCCAGTATATATTTTCGATAAATTTAGCAATGTGATCGCCGTCACCGCCAACCCCTTTGACACTAACGAACGTCGATTCCGTCACATCCATGTTTCAAATATATATTAAAAATTATCTTCCAAATTATTATTGTTGTCGTTGTTGATGATACACGGAATATCTGGGCACTGATCGTAATAACATACAAATAGTGTACATGTGAACGCTAAATTAGATTCGGGCACACCGTTTACAACCGTACGAAACATTTTAAAATCTGTTTTATAATTTCCCACAGATAATTTAGTGAAATTAGACATGGGATAACTTGCGCATCCTTGATCTACGACACGATATCCGTTGACAAAACATTCGATTGGTAATATATCGAAGTCTTGACTATACAGCGGATCCATCTTGATACGCAAAGAAACGGGTGTCTTGACTTCGATGTTGTCGGTAATGACGCTACTTTCGTCGTTTTGTGCGTGTAAGAACATCATGGCTTGTACGGTAGACAGATAATCGGTTCCGTCGACCGAAGATAGATCTGACGACACGTCTAAATTGGACAGACTCATTTCGGAAGCTATGGCTCCGCATTGCATCAAGATCACTTTGTCTTCATCGACGTTAAACGACGCTTGGGAACGGAAAGACACCTGAAACGGTGTATTGTAGGACAACCCGCAAGAGGTCATGTTCAAACGAACGCTATTGGTGGAACCGCTCAGATCTGCCGGCAGTTGAAAGCTGCATTCCGAATTCTGTTCTTGATTGATGAGACTCATGTAATAGTTTTCGTAAAGCGTGGGAAATTTGAGATGAATCTCGTCGTTGAGACAGGATAACAAGATAATGTCGGTCTGTTGAACGAGATCTACGTCTAAAAGAGAGACATCCGAATCTTTTACGGACCAAGTACCGAAATCGGAAAATCCGGAATTCAATTCGACGACGACCAACGCTCGATCATTTCCTATGGGATAAACGGTCGGCGTGACGACGATAGAATCTTTTGATATGACGAGATCGGCATCTTGTATTTCTTGAAACGATGAAGACGATGATGACGCTATAAAGTATAGATTCGTCTTATCGGGATCGTTATCGACCACAATCAAGCTAGTGGGAGAAGCACCGGGTACATTTCTCTGTAGATCCAC
Organism: Crassadoma gigantea; assembly: GCA_032360845.1. Taxonomy (NCBI): domain Eukaryota; kingdom Metazoa; phylum Mollusca; class Bivalvia; order Pectinida; family Pectinidae; genus Crassadoma; species Crassadoma gigantea. Next base: position 21,111 of record JAULCA010436431.1, on the reverse strand, counting down.
CGTCACGAAAATCTCTGCATTTATCACCGACAGTAATAGTAACAAGGAACCGGCGATATTAAACATGTTATTTATGTCTATTTGTCTTATTATTTACATAAAAAAAGAAATGACTTAATTTTTTTTTAATCTCAACGAAAGATTTGTTGTTCGAAATAATTAAATAATGTTGTTTTCGCATCTAATAAAATTTTTATTATCCGTGGCTGTTGTCGCCGGTCAAGATTTTATATTCGATTGCCATCTTTACAATCAATATTTGGTTTTGACGTTTCATGTGGATTTCATCGGTCGTGTGACTGGGAGCGATGTCTTCATAACCGCGATGACGGCCAACAACGACGAATGCTGTCGCGTAAAATACAGACCCATCGTTTCTTGCACCATGAACGAACAATGCAGTGCCAATTATTTCGACAGTCCATTGACGGGTTTAACCGTATATAATTCTTTTGACAATTTGACGAGTAAGGCTTGCGAATGGGAATACATGTACGAACCACCAGTATACGTCATCGATAACAATCGACGCCAACAAAATAACAACTTGAATGCTGGTTTGCCAATCAATTCAACTTTATTTCACAATCACACACAACACGGTAATCAATGTCGCCAATGTTTAAAAAATAATGAAAATTTTACGTTACTTTTGACAGTCTTATTTTTGACTACCCTCTTAGTAGTAAATAGTGCGGCGGTATGTTTATTGTTCATCCCAAGATCCGATCGAATACGGATAACAACATGATCCTAGATCTCGTAGAATGCCAGAAATTGTCACAATATTTTTTTTTAATTCTGTCGACGAATGTTTCATCATCACCATCGAAACTGCGCATGATATGGTGTTTGTGAACACGAACTTGGTTTGCGAGGCTCGGATATTCGATCGTTTGCAGATATCGTATCAATCGCTCCATCCGACAGTCTACGAATAATTCCAACTCGTATCGTAATTCATTACAATTTATGGTGACCGTCTTGTTTGCATCCACAAAAATATTTTCACCGTTCATCGAAAATTTCAAGAATTTTAAATCTTCGCTCTTGACCGCGTAACAGATTCGCATGGGACGTCTGAACTTTTTCAGCCTGTCCTCTATTCGTCGGTCAAATTGTATCCTGTTTTTAACGTAAGCGGGTAGATATCTCCTGTGGTTGAGCTTTTCTGACGACACCAATACCAATTTATTTCGACAGATGTTGGGTACGATACCCACGATATTGCTCAAGATGACCAAAGGTCCTGGCGGTCGCGAGTCGTGTTTGATGTGGTCCATAATAAGACGACCGTACTTGTTTTTCATCACCACTAATCTGTGTGGCGAATCTACCATAAATTTGGAAAAACAACCAACGGTCAACGGCGACATCGAACCGTGATCGGAGGAAAACAGATCGAGCATGACGTCTTCTAACGGTTCGTCCGAATAGATAGATAATTGTTTGTTGTCCCGCGGTGGTGAAACTTCGAGTTTAGCAACGTAATTAGACGTTCCGTCTCTGACGTCAAACCAATTCGGATGCGCTCCGACATGTTTATAGATACATTTTTTTATGTATTCATCATCGATTTCTTTGAATCTTTTGTTTTTCATCGACGTTTCTTGAATTGATTTGAATTTGTTGTACCGCAACATATTTCCATTAAATTTGCGTTCGATCCATCTATATTCTCTCTTTTTCTTAATCGACATCGGAAGTCTATTCATGCTGGGTTTTTTTTGTGTAAAGAAATGTTACGATCGAACAATTATGATGGTTGAGACACGAACGCACACACATATATATAACACACAACTCTCCTACAATGGATTGTTAAATTATGGCACAATTAATTGTCGACTTTTCTTCCGTCGTCGAAAGTGGTATTGGTGGTGGCGGTTGAAGAGTGGCTGGTAATTCGTGCAATGGGTGATACGTCATCCAAGGATCGGTTATTAATTGTTTTAGTTTGGGTCTGTTGGATGGATCCCTTTGTAGACATTTGTCGAGTAACTTATTAACACTAGCCGATCTGAATTTCGATTGTGAAGGTAGTTTATAAGCCCCGACGGATTCTATCGTCTGAAACGGGATGTCTCCCCAAAGCATGTCGTACAGCAATATACCTAGACTCCATACCGTTGCGGATTCGCATTCCATTTCTCTTTTGGTAAAGAATTCCGGAGGTAGATAGACATCCGTTCCATCGCTCGTGCGTATCTTATTATCTGTACGTACGTAAGAAGCACCGAAATCGATAATCGTTACTTCGTTCGTGTCCAAATCGATGACCACATTTTCGTCCTTGATGTCTCCGTGGATCAGATTGTACCTCGAAAACATGGTGAAGACTGCATTCACAACCTGTGTAAAGTATTTTCTTATCAGATTCTCCGGCATAAAGTCTTTCTTTGTGAAAAAACGGTTTAACAGGTCGAAAAGAGATATGCCGTTTTTCGGGCGTTCCATCACTAGATAGCAGAATCCATTTTCGTGTACGGTTTCCACGAGTCGACAAATATTTCTTACTTTTTTCAATTGTTCCATGCACATTTTCTCCTTAGGCTCTCCTTCCGCTCGTACACGTTTCACGACAACTGGTTTGTCGTCACTCTTAGCGAAAGCCTCGTAGACATTTTGGCCGCTCTCATATTCTGCGGTAATTCGATATCGTTCTCGTATTATGGTACTATCCATGGTGATGAAATGAAAAATAATAAAACGAAATCCGTGTGGGTTTAGTGGGTTGTTTTTTTTTATTCAACAATACATTGTTTGTTGTTGAAGAACGCGGATAAAATTTTTTTGTATAATTTTTTCTGCTTTAATGATTGTTTTTGATTTCGGTCTTTTCTTAGATATTTGATTCGTTATATCTTTGTTAACAAACAGTTTTATGGTCGGCGTTGCCGTGGTGAACGGAATATCCGAACAATATGCATACCTCGATAAAGAAACGACTGTGGGCGTGTAAACTTGTAATTGTCTCGTTATGACGTTAGTATAAGCCATGGGATTGTCGATGTGCGTATGTAATTTCGCCCTTTTATGTGGCGTATTTTGACTCACTATACCGTTATATTGTTGTTGGTTTTCTTCGGGATAAACGATATCATTTAACTGATTATCTGTATTTTCGTATTTCATAAATATATTATCTTCGGTCGATACCAAATACATATTATTCGGTGTATCGAGTATGCTAGATAATAATTTAGGTAATCTAACCCAACAATTATGATCGTCTATTTGTTTCCTCTTCATCGTTGTTAAATGACGAAAAATTAACATTTGTTCATATATATATATATATATTCTAATACCGCGACAATCTATTGTTGTTACCATCTACATGAACCATTTTTGATCCACGCCAGTAAATTCTTTCATGTAATCTGACAATTGTCGTACTCGTTCCATTTTCCTTACGATAAATTTTCTAAATTGTTTCAACTGTATCTTCTTGTGTTTTCTTATCTTCGCTAAAGTATGGTATTTAGCGTGTAATCTTCTTGACGTACCGACAACGTCTCGACTGAGTGTGTTTTGAATAGTTATGATGTCTTTTATATTGCCATAATTATTCCTTAAATCTTCCACGCGTGTTTTTAATCTGTCTATATCGTCGTTAAACGTAACTGTTAGGTCTTTTCCCCATTGCCGTATATCGCTAGGATAAACGTACACTAATTCATCGTACATTTTCGTCAAGTAGTCTCGATGTCTATTAAAAATACGCTCTTTCGCCGATCCACGCGGTAAAGAATCCATAGTTCTTATGATCATGTTTTGTAATTGTTGTCTGTATTCGACACCTTCATCGAAAGCTATGTCTGATTTCGAATCGACTAAACGCACGTACTTTTGTGTAATCGTATTGACGCTATCCTTTAGTTCGCGGATTTTTCTATCGAAATCTGTATCATCGACATTTTCGTGTTTATAAAATCCCGATACGATATAAGTAAAATCCAAACAAGAATCTGTGGGTGTCGTCGTCAATAAGACATCGGTAAATGAAATATCGAACCAACTATGCATCGGTTTTCCGTCTTCAGTCAAAGAAGTGTAAAATATCAATTTATTATGGTTTTTAAATTCTCTATCTAACAATACACGAACATGCTTTGCAAGATCTAGCAAATATTTCGGATGCATCTCTTTGGGTAACCAGGCACGATGCACGTATGAATCGCCGTCTTTTTTCATGATCGGTAACATGTACTCGGGCAATTCCGAATTCCAATCGGTAATAGTTCCGCGCACCATGTATCTAATACCCATACCATTCTCGTTTATGTTGTTTACGTGTCTCCTTTTCTCTTCCCCTCGTTTCTTATTAATTCCGTTAAAAACAAGATCCGGTCTCATTCCGTCGACAACTATAGTCACATCTTTACTTATATATCGAAAATCAAATGTAAACGATTCGTCTACTAAATCTTCTACTGTCTTCATGATGATTTTTTTGATGCGAAAAAAATTATAAAACACATTTTATGTTGTTTAAATATATCATGTTTAATAGTTGACAAACAAAATCATGCAAATCAATATACCATTATAGATATGTCATCATCAACATTTATAATTTCTGTCGGCTGTTCTACCCACGGTAACTCGTGAGGTGGTACCACGCTGATTAGTTCTTCGTCAACATTTGTTTCGTTACAAAATATGAATCCATTCTGTTTTTGCATATTTTCCACCAGTTTCATCTTGTTTCTACACAAGATTAGCGACCGGTTGAACGTCTTGATGTCGTCTCCTTTCAATTCGTTATGTTTGTGACAATTTACACAGACGTATACGTTACCACAAGGTACACATTTCATGTCGGTTCTCTTACCACATTTACTGCAAGAAAATCTAGCATTACAATCGTACACGAATTCGTTTAAAATATCGTGATTGTTGTTATAATATCTGTCGACATCGTCGGCAACTTTTTGCTGTGCGCCCCAATATGAAAAGTGAAGACATTTCTTAAACTTATATTCAGGGAATTTTCTCGTTTGGAAATCAAATTCGTCTTGTTTCATAATCTTTTTGGTGACGGTTTCTACTACCACGTCGTCGTCGTCGTCGTCGTCGTCGTCGTCGTCATCATCATCGTCTATTTTATACAGTGTATACGGTACACCCACACATAGTATACAAATTCTCTTTGTGGTATCTATTTCGCCCGTATTCGGATCTAACCTATGAGACATCATCAAAACACCGTCGATAGTTTCCTTGTCTTTTACAGACGTTTTACAAAGAAATTTGTATAATTCTTTGTTTTGTGAATGTATGTCGTGAAGTTTTAACTTACTCGTCACATGATTGACAGATATACTTATATGTGTTTTGAATACCACATACAGTAACGATCGCTCTTCCGTCGCCATCTTTTCTTTTTCCAACAAATCGTGTGGGGTTTTTTTTAATATAGGTTTTATCGATTGCAAACTGGTCGGTTTTTCCATTTTGTCAATTCGCAATATTCACCGTGCCATTTATCGTGTTCTTTTTGAGGAACGTCGTTTTCTTCCCACTCTTCTAGTTGTCCTCTGCAGAAATAACATTCGACTAAATCTTCTACACCAGTATAAAACAACCCAGCTTTAACAAGAGAAACAATTGTGCACGGATGTTTTGGTTTACCGGGCGTTCTTTCTTCGTAAGGCCAATTGACAAAAGTCTTGATTCTATCGGCGTACGTAGAATAATACTTATGTTTTGGTTGTGGTAAATCTCCCTCATCAAATTTATCGCATTGAGGAAAATCGTATTCGTCTTTACGATCGAACGTACTACATTTAGGAAAATGTCTATAATGCTCGATGTGTACGTTAGTTTCTGCAGTGAAACTGTGTAGTACTCCACCGCACCAAGCGCATTGAACTCTATCTCGTTCGCCCAAATAAAAGAAACCTTCTCTTATGATATCTTCCTTTATATCGTCTTTTTCTTTGGGCCAATTTTTATACGACCGACGTCTCGTGTTTTCGTCTCGTAAATGTTTATATCTCTCTATGGGACGAGGCGGAGCGACATCCCTAGACGGCATTTTATAACAACAGGCATTTTTTTTTTTAAAAAAACACGCAATATCGATTGTGTAAGATCAGACCACCGATAAACCGATCCGCGGTGTTTGAAGGGTCTAAAAAAAACCCGACGTGGACACTTGGAAGTTTTCTGTATAAATGACACTATGAAAGAAATTAAATTATATTTATAATACATGCTGGCAACAACGCATTGTTTAAAAAAAATTGCAACAACGCATTGTTTAAAAAAAATTGCAGCAACGCATTGTTGTCAGATGGTTCGGACAACAATGCATTGTTGTTGAGTGGTACTTGATATAAAAACCTCGTTTTTGTTTTATTTCCCTTAATTTTTATACGACGGTCGGTGTGGAGCGCGCGCGCGTATATATATAAATAAAAACAATGGAACGAGAACTAAAAAGATTAGAGTCAAACATGGTTATTGAAATCGACCAACATCTGAATCGGTTATTGCCAAACGCCTGGGCCGAATTCAAACATCGACTCAAGACTTACTTGAGTCCCGCGTGTCTAGCGAGGGCGAACGATATTTACACATTATTCGAAGACTTGCAGAATATGTTGGCGATCAAGATTGGAAATTACAACGCTCTCGTAAATGTGGTACAGCCGGGAGTAAAGCCAATCATCGAGAAATATACCGCTATGATGAGGGAAATCTGTAAATTCGACGATGACGATGCCGACAATCGCAAAAAATTGGTGATGGAAATGCACGGTGTCTCCGAAGAGATCAAAAATCTAGAAACCGAGATGGCAGTTCGGTTGAATGAACACCTTCATCTCGAGTCTGAAAAATGGAAACGTTTTCACGCGTCTTTGGCGGAAATTTTCACTCCGGTTTGTAGAACTAAAACCAAGAACATATTTATGGTGATTGACGAACTCGAGAGAAGGACAGATATATCTATCGGAAATTACAGTGTTTTACACAGATATGTTAATGCGATCGATGAAAATTTGGGAGAAATAATCGACGAGTATACTTCAAAAATCTCGACGTTGATTCACGCACAACAAGAAATTGGTGAAGCACGACAGAAATAATTCTTCGCTAATTGTTCGCAACAAATTGTTTCTCGGTTTAACAATAATGTGTTGTTTCCACCCAAACTGGTATATATAGGAAGCCAGACACGTTTAGATTCATTAGAGTTACTGTAATAGGAATAGACCTCGACAAGGAACTAGACGCTTTCATAGAGGAGAAAACGGAACCAGAGCCAGTCAAACAAACCAAAGAGGACGAAAATGTAAGTAAATATGAGTGTCTATACACACCTGTAGGGTTTGTGAGATTTAGACTAGAAGGTTAATCATGATGGGATTATTACCTTTGAGATCTGTTACACCATAAAGTCGTATAACACAAAGAATCTTTATAACCAACTTTAAAAAACTTTACCATGGCGGATGATAAGAATAAGGATGATTCGATTAAGGAGATCGATCGGTGGTGGGAAAACCTTCCGAGAAATTACACGTGCGACGGTATAATATATACTATACCTACCGACATTAGAGACCAAGACGAAAACTATACCATTCCACCGAGGAACCTGTTTGCATACAACAAAGATTTGAAACTTTATAGGAGCGTCGATTGGATGTACATGTTTGATAACATCGTGTTGAACTACCCCGATAAAGTGAAGGAAATCGTGAAACAAGGTGTATTGTCAGACGAAGATATCGAAAATGTTACCGAACATGTGTGTGATTTTTTCAACACGAAAACATCCGTCCTCGATTTCAATTATCGAGACACTTTCGAAAGAAATCTCCGGCTGTTGATGCTGTGGAAAGAACGGCTTTCCTATATTTTGGATGACGTGGAAAATAAAAGAGACGGGATAGAATTACCGAGTTTCAGCGAAGACAGAAAGCTGTTGGATCGCCTGTGTAGAATCTGCATTATGTTAGACATCCCCTCTATGGATCTCATTCCACTCAACAAACCACGGAGTATCATTCCTCCGACACGCGCTATCGAAATGTGTTCGAACGACACAGACGAGTACTGCAGCATAATGATTGACATGGCTGACGAAAAAGTTATTAACAGACGAAACAAGGCTATTCGCGATATTCTATCTACCTGTGGTCTGAATACCATGTTGCGTGTCGCACGTTTCCTAGGTTTCAACGAAAAAGATATCGTGGATGCGTGTGATTTGGAAATACCGTTTCTGCAACATTTGATCGAAGAACACAACAAACAGTTTGTCTGTCAAGGATTGGTATCTGAGGATGCATACCACGATAATTCGATCATTACCTTCACCAATATACCAATAGATAAGGAGGTTGTGTTACATGCTATGGGTAATCTTCCCGAAAAACATTATTTGGACAACTTTTACGAAACGGAAGATGTAACGGAAGACGAAACGGAAGACAATACTACACCTACAATTGATACAGAAACGTCTACTACATCGGAGAACGGCGACGATACTACTACATCCACACTGGCTGCAATTGATACAGAAACGTCTACTACATCGGAGAACGGCGACGATACTACTACATCCACACTGGCTACAATTGATACAGAAACGTCTACTACATCGGAGAATACGGAGAACGGCGAGAGTTCGCGGAAAAGAAAGGTTATTGATGCCTTTCACGACGACGATGACGACGACGACGTACAGATTTTTTTTTATATCGACCGCGATTCTCTACAACAAAAATAATGTTTTTGCCAGTGTTATGATATTGATTTTACATCGGTGATGGATATTATTTATTAACAATCATTTTTTTTTGGTGTATGAACAAAAAACATTGCTGTGACACACATCACAATGGAAGACATAAGAAACGTAAACCTTGCTCGTATTATGATGGCGTTAGAACATATATTTGAAAATAAAAAAAAATTTTCAGTAAAAGGTAACATTTTGGTTTTCGATGTAAAAGAATTCATGTCATACTTGTATGATGATAAAAGATTTTCCGATAGAGACATTTCCGATAAATGTAGACGTTATATCATCATAGCCGCAGGTGTGGCGGAAGATCAACCTTTTTGGATGCAAGATTTGACTGGTTTAAATCCACCTTACGATAGAGTCTTGGACGGGCCTTTAATCAAAGAAATATTTCCTAAAAGTGTAATGGATCAATATAAACTAGCGTCGTTATTTTTTGAAATCGAAAAACGCGTAGGCGATAACGATTTCGATAAGATATTACGTATGAGAAAAAAGTGTTGCATAAAATTTTGAAACATAGATCGAAGTTAGATCGTACACTCTACGAATATAGGGGCGATTGGTCGTTAGACAGTGGTGATAGTGGATGGATCGAATGGATTGCTGGAACGGTAGACAGACATTATTTACAATATTACCACGATAAAATTATAACGGCCGAAAGATGTGCCGCTTTGACACGAAGAGGACACATTATTTTGGGTGGTGTGGGAGATTTACTATCTCGTAAAAATAATGTACGTAACGTAAATTGTCAATTGATGTACGAGATATTATGGATGGCTAAAAAATACGTAGGTCGTAGAGACGTTGGAAGATTTTGGGATCTATCGAAGATCAATCCTCCTTACGATAAAAATACCGATGGGCCGTTGATAAAAGACTTGTTTCCCATCGCGGAAGAAGATAGCACAGAAACGAAGATGATGATGCAAACATTACGAATAGAATTAGCATGCGAATATCTGATCATAGAGGATCTCAGCATAGAACAGTCTCGGGATTCTATCGCATATATAGATAATAAGAGAGCGAAAGCTTTCGATAAAATTTCTTCAAACGCACACCATAGGCGTGAATAAAAAATGCCATACAAAAAAAAACACATCTTTTTCGATGAGAGATGAACTACCGGGAAAAAATGGTAATATTTGAAGTGTCAAAAATTTTTTTTCTGAAGAAAAACCATCGGATACATTATATACTCTCCAAAAAAAATGGAGAATACCAGAGATGAAAATCTTGTTCTTATTTTTAAGATTGTAGATGACTTATTCGGGAAAAAAGTGTACCTTAAAAAGGGCAAACCAATCGTTTTCGAACCAAATGAATTCATGGTTCGATTATATGATAAAAACATGACCGATCGAGATATAACAGACATAGCGAGACGTTATATCATAATAGCAGCGGGTGTAAACTCTTCTTGGAAAGATTATCTCTTTCGTCTAAACCCACCTTACGATAAAATTGTGGACGGTCCTTTGCTCGATTCGATAATAAATACAAGATGGGGGTACCCGACGGCGGTTACTCCCAAAGAAATCGCGAAAAGAATAAAGTTTGATAAATACCATCGTCTCCGAGTAGCGATGAAATTTTCCGAAATTGAAATGAAATGTAAGAACGATTTAGAAAGGATATTTTATTTAAGACAAAAACCTTTAAACAAAATGTTTAAAGGGACAATACGCGATACGATATATGAATGTAAAAAAACTCGCGGTCTAGATATGATTTCGGCGATGATAGACGCACATTATATGCGATATTATTTGGATGGTAAGATGAATATCCGTAGATATAAGACCTTGAAACGACGAGGACACATCATCGTTGCCGGTGTGGGTGATTTACTATCCGATGAGGCATATTATGGAAATTGCGAGTTGATGAACGATATATTATGGGTGGCCGAATATTTCAAAGATACTGGTGTTGGACTTTACCGTGATGGTAGTGCCGGACAACTTTTAGAGACCTTAAACCCGCGTCATACCGACACCGAAGATGGTCCACTCATAAAAGACTTACTTCCTTTTACGGGAGGAATCGCCGATTCGAAGGTATATCGATCGCGGATAGATTTGGCGTGTGAATATCTGAATATAGACGAAGAGAGTATAAAATGGAGGAAAGATGGTCTTAAACATATAAAAAATTTAAGAGCTATCGCTCTTAAAAGAGCAAGGAAACCGTTTGAAGATGCATCGCCACCGTTTCTTGCTTTATTGAAGGAGTGAAAAAAAAATCAGACGATCGTCAATTATGAATATTTGAAATGTGTTAAAAAGATTATTTCAAAGAAAAAATGTCAATAAATACATAAAAGAAAATGCATTGTCGATTACTATTGTGTTTTTTGTTACCGGCATTGATAAATGCATCCGAAAATGGTATCAATAATTTTAACTTTCACGTTTCTAACATGCTGTACGGTACGAAACTACCACAAAACATAGAAGTTTCCGGTACTTACTATATAAACTGGGAAGAAGAAGAATATAAAGAATTGGGAAATTACAATTGGTTTAAAAACGGTAAAGTGGGTAACAACAATAATGCGCCCTTTTCTATAGATTATCTAATCGGATCGACCGGTACACACGGACCTTGGTTCTGTATGGACGAGTTTTCGGCACAAATGTTAGCCAGCATTACTCAACGCAATCATAACATTACCGATAGAAATTTGCAAGTTATGGACGATGCCGTCGGAACAGTGGATCTTTCCAACGTCGCCGATTTCAATATCGATTTAAACGATTTGGAACCTTTTATAAACGTGAGTAATTGTTTTCCGTTGGCACCGTACATGACCTTGATCACCGATCCCGCCGTGTTGGGACCCGAATACGCCGGTAAAGTGTACGAATTTACGGTCAATCACACCTTCAATGGATTTACGCCTTTATTATTTGTCGACTATTTCGGAATATCGGCCTTTCATTACAAACAAAAAACAAAGGTGGCCGATCCCATGAGCGATAAAGGACATCCGTTACGGTATTGCGACGGGTCTCGTTTCGGTTCTGCCTTGTATACGGTAGAACCGCGACCAGTTTGTCCGACGGAAATCGCCGATCGTAGGACGCACGAAAAAGGGATAATCACAGTTTACAAACCGAACATAGTTCCCGTGACTCGCGCAGTAGCTAAATGTTCGACGGGTAAGACTCACGTGCACAGCGGCAAATCGTTTTGTTGTTTCGGCGAGAGATACGACAATTCTCCGTTGGTTACGATCAAGAGTCCGACTACGGAAGTAGAATGTAGGAAGATGAGGGACACTTTAGAATCTTCGAACGGAAAAATGACGGCGACGTTGACGGGTCAAGGCAATTTCGTATCGTACTCGACTCACAACGACAAGTCTTTCAATTTCGACGGGATCGGTTCGCACTCTAGAAACGTTTTCGATTCGTTTTTAGACATAAGCGAATTGAAGGTGATGATGCCGACGTTGACTATGATGACGCCTTGGTTCGGCGTGCCTCGTTCTTTCCTGTACAAAGGAACATATGCAGAACACGATTCGCGTGTGATATGGGAACAATTCGTCAAGTCTGATCTGTGTCTGTTCGTTCCACACATTACCACCACGGTGGAAGCCATACATTACGAAGGATCCGACAATCTCATGGAGGATTCGTCGTCGATAGCTTCGGGAAAAGAGACGTATTTCGTATCGGAAAAAGTCAAAGGCGCGTGGAGCGTCGATAATACGATGATTGTGCAAGAACGACGATTCAATTGTCTCAGGACAACACCTAGAGATGTTCTTTACATGACGAAAGACGGAGACATCATCAAATGGACGAAAGACGGCAAGATGCATCCGACGAGTCTACCCAATCAAGACGTACTCGGTACGTCTACCGTACACCATCCTCACTCCAGCTTCGTCGAAATCAACCAAGATACAGCCACGGGTAGAGTGAAGAATATACAGAATAAACACAACACGGGCTTCGACCGAGCCGACGGTTCTACCATCAAAGTGAAGCAAATCAACACGACAAAGAGTATAAGACCACAGGAGAAGAAATTACCACCACAACCTACGAATAGCGCCGATTCGGCGACTTGGCAAGAAGCGTTTGCCTACATGGAATTTAAAAACGTCGAACAACAGAACGAAAACATGCACAGACGCGCGATAGATCACTGTCATAGGTCTCAATTGGAATGGGACATGTTTGCACAACTGTTGGACATATCGCCGTCCATTGCCATCGGCGGACGGTTAAGGGAAGTGGTACAGGCCACTCACGGGGGTAACGGTTTCTACGACGTGAAACGATGCGAGATGGTGTTCAACAACGTCGTCTTGACGACACTCTTTACCAATTCGTCTTCCACTTTCACTCTCAACAAAAAACAAGTGACCATGCGCGACATATGCGTTAAATTGGGCGTGATTCCGTCGGACAATAAGTGTTTCTCCTATCCTTTGGTCAAGTTTTCGCTTGCGGGTGTCAATCACGAGATGATAGGACAGATGAGTCGAGACGGTCGCATCAACACAGTGACGGCGAAACACTTGGAAAAATGTCGAAACGATCGTATACTGGTGTTCAACATCAACAATCAGACGTCGTTCTTTAAAGATTACAAACTTCAAGGTACGATGAACACCGTGGACGTCATGAGTAAAGTTCATGCCATCAACACGGCAGCCGATACCGTCAAAGTCGGTAAGATAACGGAAGTGTTGTTGGATCCGCTGACGGAATACATCAGCAAAATAAACATCATACCGTTGATGTCGCCCCTCAAAGAGAAAAAGTTTAGACATACTCCGACGGGTACCTTCGCCTCTAGTCGGTATAGTTTGGCAGAAATACAGTCGCAAGACGAATCGTTGATCGACATGATGCAACAAGCGAGTTACAGTCGATTGGGATTTACAGAGTTCAGGGCAAAAACCGTCACCGATTGGGGAGGAAGTAAATTGAAATCTCCTTCGGGTTTCGACGATTTCGGTTCTGGTGTCATGGACGCATTTGCCGCCGGTGCAGAGGGTCTCGGTTCAATCGCGAAAGGTATCGGCACTGGCATAGGCGACATCGGCTCAGGTATCGGTTCCGGTATAAGCAATATCGGTGCGGGTGTCGGCAGTGCAGTCGGAGACATAGGTGAAGGTGTCGGCAGCGCCGTCGGAGACATAGGCGAAGGTGTAGGGGAAGGGGTGAGCGCTTTGGGAGAAGGATTCAGTTCCATTTTAACTTCGATCATCGTACCCGTCGCCATAGTCATAGCTATCGCCATAGGTGGATATTTCTTGTACAGACATTTTATAGCGGGGAAAACAAAATCCGACGTAGAAGACGTCATGGAAGTGGAAAAACAACAATCCGGGAAGGACACAGATCCTCCGCCGCCGACGTACGCAGAATCTGTAAGACGTAGAAATGTTAATAACAATGATGTAGATTCTATGGCATGAAAATAAAAAAAACACACACACACACATGGATTTTTTTTTTTTATTTTTAAAAAAGAATATCAAGAATGGCACTAAACATTTGAACTGGATGGAATCGAGCTTAACTCTTTTAATTCTAAAAAGTTTTTATGTATCTGCATATCTAACGTCGAAACGTCTTCATTCGATTTTGATTTCCGTAACGAGTTGATATTTCGGGTTGCGCGTATGGTCGAATACGGTTTTTTTTATGATCAGGAAATCTAAAAATTTTCCCGTGATTGTTGGTTTTGTTGGCAGTATCGTCGTCGTCGGCGTCACTATCACTACTAAACTCGTAGGGGTTACTGTCGTCACTGTCTGTCGCCAATTTATAGGGATCCCTGTATCTTTCGTCCATCAATTTAACGAAATCTCTGTCTATTCTCTTATATCCCCCAGAGGATGTTTTCCAATCCAACTCGGGTTCGAAAACGAAATCTTTTAATTTATATTCGTTTCCATTTTTCAATATCGGTGATTCGTTCTGTTTTCTATTGCTAGTGAAACCTATTCTTATACCGGCACACTTGTTGTTCGTATATTCGCCCCCGTCGCTCGATTTTAGGAAATCTGCAAAAGAATAATAACGACATACCAACATCTTGAATACAAACTTATCGTCGACTATCAGATGAACGTTTAATCTACATGCATTCCTCAAAGCGGTGTCGCTATCGCATGTTAAAAACATGTCGTTGGGTATCTTTAACGAATCGTCTTCGTCGAACGATTCGTTTTCGTCGCACAATCCGGATATCAATACCGGCATAGATGTCGTCATCGATTTCTTTTGTAATTCGAACATTTCGGATATCGCAGTTATACCAAAAGGTCTGACGTGCCATATGAATTTATGAAAACCATCGATTTTTTCGACATACGCTTTAGATAGTTCCAGTGACGGGTCGTCGTCGTTCATTATCTTACCCGTTAACATCGTATTGAGCACGTCCAATGTGAATATGTCTTGGTGATTACTGACATATTTCTTGTAGTAAGTATCGGGCGGACGTTCTACTTTCAAACATAATTGGCCTCCTTTTGGTGTCATGTAATTACCACAAACGTCACGTAGAGGGACGGAAGGATGAAACTTTGCCGTGTGATCGTAAGGTACGACGTCGTATAATCCGCTTAATCTATGCTGTAAAGAGGAACCCGGTGGAACACTACCACCCGTTACGGCGTAAGTGGACATCTCTTTTTGTTGGGTACGTGTTTTAGATAAAATTCCAGGTTTTTTGTACGTTTAACGTCGTAAAAAAAAAATACGTTCGATATATTCAACAGACTCGTAAATACTTTAAACGACCCGTTGAGTGTGTCGTTACTACTAATATTGAGGATTACGTTATACTGTCTATCCAAGATCACTCTGTCGTTGTCGTTATTTAAATAAACGTTTACGTTATTGCCGTTACTACTTGTATCGATGATTTCAAAAAACAATTCGCAATGTTTTTCTCTTTGTCGTAGACTTTCGACGAAATGAGATGTGACGTCGTTATCGTCCGCCAAAACGATTCCTTTGTTTTGATACGAATCGTTCAATTTCGTGTGAATAAAAAGAGAATATTCGCCACCTCTACGTATCATCTCAATCTTGTTATCTATATTATACGTATAATTTAAATCCCACGAATCATCCGGCGGGACAATTTTTTTTTCGTCGTCGTCCGATGAACGATAAGCGCACATGAATCTGTCGAAATGACTTTTATCCGAAAATCCCAGACCGTATACGTGAACGCGAGATTCCGTGTACAACAACAACACTCTTTGATCTATTCTCGTCACGTAAACACCATCTCTCGTTCCGAATAAGTTACCAAAGAGTCTAAAAAGACCAGGAACGACATAGTTTTGTTCACCAATCATTTTTTTTATTATATTTCTGTAATGTCGACGGTTTTTGTCTCATCGACAGTCGGTTTTTTTCTCAAATCCTTTAGCATACGTTTAAAAGATTTCGCCTTTAATCTCCTCGCTAATGTCAAACAGTCGTCGTATAAGGGTCCGTCTCGCAATTTAACCAATTCGCATAAATATTCCATGTCGGATTCACTACCACTAATCGCTTCGTAAAATTCAAACATTGTCATTAGAGGTCGAAGTGGATCTTTCGAACTTTTTGTATCGATGTTATAAAAAACGAGGACGAATTTGTTCATCTCCTTATGTTTTTTTTTACCACAAAAACATAAACGTGTGTCCAAAAATACAAATTTATTCATCACGCAAGTAGAATTACCGTAATCTGTTGCAGCAACGACGACGTCGCCACTACCCTCCTCGTCGTCCTTTTTATTTTTTTTTTCTGGAGCATGTTGTTCTCCTGTCGTATAATCGACCAATATAGTACACGTATCTAAACTATTACCGTGCTTTTTTTTAAACTGCGAATTGTATGCGTAAACCTCGACATCATCCGATGGATACAACTTTTCTCTTACATGAGCAACATAATTCAGCATGTGCTTCTGCATATGATGTGTTAAAATTTGTCTAATTTGTGAGTTGGATTTTAGACATCCGCCTCCTCCTTTCCTTTTTTTGAACAATATAGACATTATGTACCGCGTAAGAACGACGCTATCTTCTTTTTAAAATCACCTTCTAGTCGGTTTTTGTATTCGTTTGTAGTTTCTGTATGTTTCTTATCAACGTAAGAGTCGTTGGTCGAAAGTTTATTAAATATTTCAGATATCTCATTTACGTCACTGTTTTGTTGTGAATAATAGGAGAATATCCTGTTTCGAACATCCGTCAATACGTTTTTTTTGTCGTCATTCTCATGGAAATTTCTTCTCCTATCGACGTGTGTTCTCCTAAATAGCGGTTTTCCGATAAATTCTTCATCATCATCAAAGATTTTTTCTCTATCGTCGTCATTATATGTTCCGAGAGTTGGCATTGTTAAAGATGTCGTGGTATGTGGTGGTGGTGGTGGTGATGATCCCTTTTTTTTCGCTCTTTTTTTACTTCTTTTCGGTTTATGCGATTTTTCTTCATGTAATTCTTCTTTCTGGGTTTCTTCTTTATCATCCACCGGAGCATTTCTAATTTCCCTCAACATTTCTTGTTGTCGTCGTTGTTGGTTTATCGTCGTTGTTGTTCTTCTTCGTCAGAAGACGGTGGTAGATCCGTTTTATTAGATGATATCTTACGTCTCGCTCTGTCACCGTTGAACATTATGATGATACGCACGTGTATAGATCAATTACAAAAATATATTACCGATAATGGAACAGCGGCGTGTAGATTTAAAAATGACGATGTTACGTCGGCGCCGTCAAATGTTAATTTAATAGATATGTTTTATAGCACCACTTTTGTTTTAAATAACGATGACGACTGCAGTGATGATGACGACGAACGAGAAAACGAGTCGATGAATGACGATAATAGAGATCACTTATCAGATATAAATCCAATGCTCGCCGCTTACGTCGCAAAGAACGAATACGAAAAAAAGTCTAGTTTAGAAAACGAAAAAAAAATCAAACGCCAGTTATTCATTCAACGCAAGGAACCAAAATGTATATCAAACGACTCGTTACAACGTCTATTCAACATGAGTGTCCACGAATATCTATACGAACAAACGATGAATCTGATACACGACGGTCTATTATCGAAATGTATCGACGATACCGATGATCGTCAATGCCATCCGGTGATGAACCACAGCATGGATCATTATTTCGATCACGGTCTTTACGAAGAATACATCACTGCAATCGTGGTGCCGCCGGTCTATAAAAATTGGAGTGACGATAAATTGATCAATTGTAGGTATTCTCTGATAACGTACGCGTTCTTTGTCGAAAAAAGAGATAAACTTGTCTATTCTAACGGTAAATTAACCACGTTCAAAGCAGTGCTCTATGCACTACTAAAAGCCGAACACATAAATAGAAACCACAGTTTGAGAGAATGTTGTAGCGCCGCCGATAACTACACAATTCGTTGTGACGACGACAGTAAATGCGAAGATTTCTTGAAAAAGATATTTACCGCATCCATACAAGCTTTATACATATTGGCTATAAATTGTGCAACTAAACATAAATGTACGGTAAAAAGAGTCGCCAGTCGTATACGAGATTATTATAAATGTGGCGATTCGGGTCGTATAGTGTTGAAAATGGTCGATAGTTCTACTATATATTATGCAGCACGAGACAATATTTGGATCTTTCGTAAATTTAATGAGAACAACAAAAAAAATGTATATTATCACGAATCGTTAAACGAAATGTTCTATCACATCACGCATGATTGTTCCTGAAGTCGGAAAGTATTTTCCTCCACGGTGGTAAATCAAAATAACGAGTTTTAGGATAACGACGTTCATCTTCCATTAACCGAGGAGGAGGAGGAGTCTTCGATACTTGTTGTTCTAATGGTTTTAACACGAAATCTGTTACTTGTTTGATATTATCTATCTTCATAGCGTCCATGATATGATCGAATTCTTCTTTCGATAAGACGGGTTTTATATGTGACCCGTCGCATAATTTACACGTTTTTAACGATGAAATATAACAACTATTTTCGTGAGCATTAGACTTACAAACGGAACATCGTTTCTTTTTTCTATTTTTATGTATAATTTTACGACACCAAGAACATACGGCCATAGTCGTCCCCAGTCAACCTGTTAAAATGAAGCACACACGACGGTTGCTTTTTATATACGATAGATTCAACAACGCATTGTTGCTAAAAAAAAGGGATTCAACAACGCATTGTTGAAAGCGCATCTAGTTCTGCGAACTGTTATTATAAATAAAAAAATTCCACAACAATTGATTGTTTCGGAAATATTACAGTAATCAATTTGTTGTGGAATATTGATATAAGACACGATTCATGTCGACGCACCGTTTCATCGTTTTTTTTTTAACCGATAACAACTGACGTAGGCAGAGTACTCAAAAAGTGTTAAAACTATGTCAAGAAGTGACGATGATAAGCATAAGCGACTCGAAAAGAACTGTTTAGTGTACATGGCAGTAAATGGAGGACAATTCTGCAGCAATATGGAAATCGACGAAAGTAAGTCAGAAATGTTCCCTGTACATCTGGTGCCCCATAAGTTCGAAAAGGGTTGTTTTTGGACCCTCAAACGCGAGGTCGAGAGTTCCGAGGAATTGCTGGCGATACTGGATAAGATGGTAGATAATAATAGTGGACTGGTGACAAAAGAGAAGGACGGTGAGATATACCGTTATGGCATTAGCAGCCGTTGTGACCTCCAAGAGTTATGGCTCATTTATGGAAGAAAAACCCCTATCGGTTTTATCCGACACGCTCCCATGCACATTCTTGAAAGGTGTTTATATTTCAAAGGCAAAAGTAAAGGAGTAAGTGCAAGAGATTTTCAACGAGTCGAAGAACTAGAGAAACGTCTGGCGAAAGAACACAAAAAACACGATGATATAAAAAAATTAGAGAAGTCTTTCGGAGAGATCGATTTACATCGAACTGGAAGTTTGGCCGAAGAACATAGTGTCTTAAAAAATTTAGAGACATCTTTCGGAGAGATTGATTTACATCAACGTTTGGCCGAAGAACATAGTGTCTTAAAAAATTTAGAGACATCTATCAGAGGCATTATGCCGGACATGATCAAACGTGAAATCTGCGATTTGAAGTGGAGGATACGACGTGATAGAGGACTGGCACCGCAGTTTCGGAACCCTCCTTACATTAAGAAGAGAATAAATCGATTGAAATCGAGGGTGACAGAAGAACACATATTTAAGGATGGCACAGAACGGCTACCAATAATTGGCGAGTTAGAACGTTTGCTCCAACAATGAGACCCTCTACGATCTCACCCGGGTGGTTTGAAACCTAGCGCGGAAAAAAATACAAACTCTATATTTTCGTGAATAATTATTATTGTGTGTCCAAAAAAAAGAGTGTGTTGAAAAATTATCGCAACAACGCATTGTTACAAATTTTGTAACAACAACAATGCGTTGTTGGAAAAAAAATAAAAGCGCATGCGCATAATAATAATAAAGATATTATGTTGAGATTTTTTTTGTCATTTTCTACAACAGACTTCGAACGAAGAAGACGTTAACGATTTTTTTATATTGGTGTAACAAGGTAATACATTTTTTCACACGAACAATATAGTTATTTTGTTATACGGAAACGTGTTTTTTTTAAAAAGCGAACAAAAGTAGAACTTTTTTTTTATCATGAAATTATTTGTGTGGTAATACAACGAAATTTTCCCGATATGTCATATTGCAGCGTGTAGAAAAAAATTTTTTTTTGTGACAATGTCTCGTCATCGGACTGCTATAGATCTATTTTCTGGAATAGGTAGTTTTACGAAAGAATTAGAATGTCGCGGATTCAAAACGATATTAGCCTGTGATAACAATATACATGCAAAAGCCACCTATTTAGCAAACAATCCTAATCTCGACGCTAGATTCTTTGCAGACGATATCACCAAGTTATACGAATACTTGTCTAATGATGCAGATTCTAAAGAATTGATGTACTATACGAATGCAGACGTCGCGTGCGCTGGTATACCTTGTCAATCTTTTTCGCTCATAGGCAAACGTAAATTTTTGAGTAGTAACGTGTCGAATATAGTCGATTCTTGGAAAGGATTAATGAAATTATTGAAACCTAAATTTATATTGATCGAAAATGTCAGATTGTTTTAAAAAAAGGCGTTTTTTCCGGTCGTCAAACCTTTTCTTGAATCTATAGGATATAATGAAATGGATTATAACTTGTTAAATTGCAAAGATTACGGTATTCCACAAAATAGAGAACGTTTCTTTGTCATAGCAAAGAGAGACGACGTTACCGGTGTCGACTTGAAAAATTTCAT